>JANRGW010039367.1:0-18997 GCA_024733675.1 Psilopsiagon aymara | reverse complement strand
CTCCTGGCTCCATCCTCCTCTCAGGCAGTTGTAGGCAGCGATCAGGTCCCCCCTGAGCCTTCTCTTCTCCATCTGAAACCCCCAGGTCCCTCAGCCCTTCCCCATCACATTGCACAGGCCCAGGCCCTGTGCAGCTCTATTGCCCTTCTCTGGTCCCTCTCCAGCACCTCAATGCCCCTCTTGTTGCGAGGGGTCCTGAGCACACAGGATTTGAGTTGCGTCCTCACCAGTGCCCAGTGCAGGGGGACAGTCCCTGCCCTTGCCCTGCTGCCGCACTGGTGCTGATCCAGGCCAGGATGCCGTTGGCTTCCTGGCTCCCCGGGCAAGAAAAAGCTGCAGGGTGCCGTGGGGAAGTGCTGAGCTGCTTGGTCTGCCTTTGTCTGTCTTTCAGATCGGCTGTACTTTGCTACTTTGAGGAACAAACCAAAAAGTACCGTCAATACCCACTACTTCTGCACCGACGACGAGCTGGTCTATGAAAAGTAAGTGTTATGATCTGTTGTGTTTTACGTGTTCCAAGTGATCATAGGAGATTCTTCCCAAAACACTTGAATGCTCTATAGAATGTTTTTGCCCCACTTGGCTGCTTGCACATAGCATGAGTATGAAGTTATCCTGAATATATTTAGACCCTAGCTGAAACTAGTTTAACAAGATTACTATGTTAAAAAACACAAAACCAGCTACAAGGCCAGCTAAATGGCTTAAATTGTGGTTGGGCCTGGGGGAAGGATCTCTGAGCTTTGTAAGATTTGTTTATAAGGTGGAGGAGATCTCTTAAGACTAATTACATCTTATTAAATGGTGTCTTAAATAGAAGACTGTTGTTTGGTGTGAATGGATGAAACAATAATCTCTTTTGTGTGCGTTTTCCTATGTACAGACTGTGAAATGTTCGCCTTTTATACAGAATGATAAGAATGGGAAACTTAAATGTGCATTTGAAGAAATCTCCAACTTATATTTGGAAGTCTGTGGAAGGTTTTGAGATAGTACTGCTTCATGGCTTTTGTAGAACAGCAGAGAAAGTATTTCTCTGAAGTAAAAGCTTCAAGTGTTTAGAAGACAATGAAAGCTCACAGAAAGCCAGAAGTAAAATCGGGTATAGTTTGAACACTGTTAAAAGACATAAAATACACTAAACAAAGTAGTTGCTGTGGTTAAATAGTGGCTGCTCTGGGCTGTGTTCCCAGATCATCTGTTTCACGTGTAACGGTGTATCTAGCCACTTGACAGGGGGTTTGTTGCGAAAGTGAAACAAAAAATGTGGTCTTATTTTAAATAGAACTGTCCATACGAGGTGCAGAGCTTGTGAGCATCAGTCATTCTTCCTTCCCTTCTCCAGTCACTTCAGTGACTGTGAACATGTAAACCAGTCTTACTTTGTTTCTAGCTTGTTTTCTTTCTATGCTCAGCTTACAATTTTAAGGCTTCCTTTCTACACACGTTTTGAGTCTTCATTATCTTAACCTGCATGTCTTCTAGTAGAGCTCACAATGATTCACTCCCAAAGTTGACTTCTGTAATTACCTGCTTGGGTTGGGAGTAGATCTGTAGTGATCACTAACTTACTCACATTGGAAGGGACCTCAGGAGTACCCTAAGGCAAGGCTGACCTGATATCAAAAGCGGAATTCAAGTGGGACGGCCCTGAGCAGTTTGCATTACATGAATACATTCCACTTTCTTTAATGAAAGTAAAATTGGCTCTCGTATCTCTAAGACTTGTGTGTTATGCTTGACCTGAGGAGTATTGTTTCTAATTCTTAATATGCTTCAAGTAAGAGTGAATGAATCTTGTGTGCAATTTGATCTAGGGGGTGGGTAGGTGGAGCAGTTCTGCACTGTTAGTTACAGCTGGTTGTACTAACCAAGGACTGTAGCTGGGGTGTTTTGTGTGAGGATGCTACCTGATTTAAAGCAAAACAAAAACAACTGAGAAATTTTGGGGGGAGGCAGAGGGAAGATGTGAAAAGGAATTTCAGTAAGTCTGCTCCTTAACCCAGTTACCTGTTAAGCACATACCAAGGTCTAATTTGACACCAGATAGAATTACAAGGTAATGGGAGGAAGCAAAGTATCCTATATCTTCTAGGGCACACCTAATGATTTTGGACATGTAACTTGCAGTGTGTTTTCTGAATGGATAGGTCTTAATTTAACTGGCCTTTTTTTAAGGCATCATCCTCTATCTGATACCGTAAGAGTACACTCCCTTTTGTGCTCTCAAAATTCTAAACCATGAGGTACACATTGACAGTTACTAGGTAAGTTTTGTGTAATAACCTAGCTCCATTGTGTAACCCTGCTAACCTTTACTCTGGTACTTGTATTGCAGCACCCATCACTATCAGTGTTTGCAGTATTTGGTAGTAAAATCATGCCAGGTCTTCTTTTTTTGCTCTGAGCCTGTTAGGTTTCACAGACTGTACAGCAAGTGAGGGGCCTGACATCAAGGGGCTGTCTGTAACAGAGTGTAACTTTAATACACCAAATTGGATGTGGAGCTCATTCTCTCAAAAATGCAGCCTTCTTTCTCACAGTGATCAGAAATACTTGCTGCATGATAGCAAAGTTAACTACTTGGAAGTGAATTCTGAAGTGCTGTAGCTCAGAACAGTGATTTCCAGAGCCTTCATTCTTGCTTGTCAGAATTTCATGACCACTTCTGCCTCAAATGAGTTTTTCAGATTGTTACAAGGAGGAGGAAATGTCTACTCAGGGACACAATCCTAAGCGCCTGTGAGACACGCAACTAATTTTGTTAATACAACTGTTTATTTGTTTAGATATACATCATTCTAGTGACAAGACAAAGATTCTTCATTGTGCATGGAAGTAAACAGCTCTGGGCTGTTACTGTGTTAACTTTAGTGATAACTCTATGAAGTGCTAGAGAAAGTTATTTAGCTGACTTTACTGAGGTGTCAGTTTGCCTTCACTTCAGTGATGTATGATCTTGAAAACCATGTGAGCATGTAGGTTCAGGGTTATCTGATTACACAGAGCATGTTAGTGGCTCACATAATACTTAGATTCTCACTGCCTCACGTCCCTTGTTTTCCTCACTCTTGAAGAGGCATCAGGAAGTAGTAGTGTACATTAATAGTGCACCCCATTTATTAAACAGAGCAGCTGTTGTGCTGGGTCTGATGGATTAGGAAGTTTTTGTCTGATAAATGCTGACGTGCTCTTGCAGCTTGTCACGTGGCTTAGCACTAAGTTGTACACAAGGTGTGGTTATGTAAAAGCTCGAGCACTTTAGCCTTCAGTTTCACTCGAAGTTGTCAGCTGTTCTCATGAATTCATAACTGTCTCAGTTAAACGTTCACACTTTTAAAAATAATAAAGATAGGCTTAAATGCTTTTAAGAGCATTTCAAATGCTGGGTGACGAGGAACTCGCTACTAGAACTGTCACTGTCGTAGTTAAACGTGCTGCAATTTAACCTTGAACCTATTATGCTAGGGAAATGGTATGTAAATTCCTCAGTTGATGGTATGTAAATTCTTGGTTGAGGGAACAAGAAACCTGAATGAATCTATCCAATTCTGAATTCTCTTTTTCTTGATTGTTCTGTTTCTGTAAGATTTTGTCAGTCTCTTTCCGAGACTGAGGTCCCTCCTGAGAAAGGAGAAAGGCTGTGCTGCTGCTTGTAAGGGAATACAGTTTTGCAGGGTAATGCACTGCAGGTAACTATTATTTCAGGAAAATGGAGTTAATGCGAAACAATGCAGCTTGATGAAGGCTGTCAGTTGGCAAATGGACAAGCCTTTCCTTGGCAGGACCTCAATTAGTGAGTTAGGCGCTAGTAAGCAGCTTTTTATTCTCTAAGAATAGCTTCTTTCATGTTTCACCTTTCAGTAAGCAGGTCTGGGTTGAGCATGCGACACTTGACTGGTTAACTCAGCTTTCACGTTGTTATCAAAGCAACCTTTTATGTCCTTTTTATTGTAGAGTAGTTTTCTCAGATGAAATTAAAATTTAGATCATGAGCAACAGGAGTCTCTTGCTGATAAATTATAATGGCAGTTTTCCTAAATTCTCCTGCTTTCAGTCCCTTGTTCTGGCTTCAGATCTCTTGTGTAAACAGCTTTTGCAGATCTAGTCTGACATGTGAGCATGTAAAATTAATGCTATATTCTCTGAGCATCCTGGTTTACTTTGTTTCAAGTCATGGTATGTTACTTGCCTGTTCCACAGCAGTCTTAATGTTAGCTGCTGCTTTCAGTTCAAGCAGCAGTAGAATAAGACCCTTAAATGCTACAGCACTATTGAATGCGCACTGTTTGGACTTTGATTTGTGGGACTTGTTTCCTTCACTGTGTATTTGTAAAGAAGCAGTTTCCCTCCTGTGCAAAGTAAGGGTTAACTTATTTGTTTTCACTTTGGTGAAATGCTGCTTTTCTGTGGCTATCCAGTAACGGCACTTGCATACAAAACCTGCACTTCTCCATTGTTCTGTGGTTTATATCATTTGAAAGGAAAAAGAGAACTTGAACTTAGCCTCGTTACAACAAACAGCTGCCACTTCCCACAAAGAACAGGGAGTTCCTTGTCCACATCAGTGGCTTTTTGGATGTGACTGTTGAACATGATAACTTGGTAAGTTAAAGTCCACAAAAAAGAAGCGTCTGTCGATGTAAATGTAAAAGCAGAGCAGAAAAACCTGCTAATAGCAGCTTTCCTGTGTCTGACTCTCGCGCGTGAGTGTTAGGAATAGTATTTTGGCTTTCTTTTGTTTTCCATCTTAAAATGAGAGCTTTTAAATTCACTGCAGACAAGAAATTTGGAAGATCTAAGAACTGAGAGTGTAATTTCTTTTCTCCAGACACAAACTACTGACATAATTTTGTGCTTGAAACTTGAAAAGCGCCATCCTTTAACACCTATGGTGTTCTCTTTAGTCCAACGGTTTTGTAAGTTCTGTACCCACACATTCCTTTACCTCATCTGTCTTCATTTCTTTGTATGGAAAAAAAAAAAACAATCGCCCAAAGTATTGAGGAATTTTTCTGTTTGCAGTAAAAGGGCAGCAGGATAAAAAAAAGAATCTCTCCCTTTTCTGGGCTCCAGTTTTGTACTGGGTGGGAGCATAGCTTGTTATAGGAAACCCCTCATGAGAGACTATGGGAGAGCCTCTTCACTGATAGTTTGTTCCTGACACCAAGGAGCATTGTATCAAAATGCATATATCTGGAATAGCTATTTAATTATCTATAATTTGGATTTTTGTTCTTGTTGGATTTTGAAGAGTCGTAATCTTAAGGATTTGAAACGTTCGAGAGGAGATGGAGTAGCTGGTGGTTTAGGTAGTCCAGAGCCTCTGCATTATTCCTGCCTTCAGATGCAAGCAGTAAGGTGATGTATCATTTCTAGCCTTAAACTTGCTGTATCATCCTTTGTCTGCCCAGAAGTGTGCAATCCCTAAGTAGTATTAAGTGTTAGGGATTACGTCTCAGCCCAGATAAGAAAGCTCCTATCAATTCATGTGTTACTGGAATTGGTGGGGCCAGAGCAGGGAGACACTCCAGTGGGCATCTCACTTTTCTTCATGCACTTGAGAAGCAGGAAGGGAAAACACACTCTAGGAAACAGGAGTTGGAGAAAGAAGATGAAGTAGCCAAGGTTTCCTGACTGTCAGTTAGGTTGTACTGTGGGCTGATACGCTTGGCCTTCATCCAGAAGATTTGTTGTATGGACACATGTTTGGCTTATGATTTGAAGCATTTATCCAGAGCAGCCAATTGGGCACTTCTGCAGTGGCTGGTTCTTAAATTTCTTAATGGCTGGTTAGAGCGCATACAGCAAGGGCCTCACAGTGCAGTGACCTATATGTTGTAGCAACCCAGCCCAGGAAAGGGGCAGAGAAAAGCAAGTGGAAAATGTTTTTCTTTCTCATTTCTGGGTCTTTGTAAAATGATGTGAAATTGCGTGTAGTTTTGCAGTTGGGAAGCTGCAGTTCTGCTAGCTCCTGGACTTGTTGTGATTAATCTTTTGGTTTGAGTACTTACAAGCTTGGGATGCTCCTGTTTTGGCTTTGTGTGGTTGCTAGTTCCCAGGAAGGCACACTTCCTACCTAAAGGAGTAGTTGTACCCATACTCTAGAAGACAATTGCAATTGTTAAACTGTACCTCTTTTCAAGTTTCTAAGCCAATGAGTAAGCTGCCATGCAAGTAACAGCATCACCCCCTAAGCATTACTGCATTGTTAGAACTGACTTGGTGGATCTGTCCTAGTTGTTGCCCCTCCTGCCTCCCAGTATGGTGATTAGGATTTGGACCATATTAAAGCTATTGGAAATGCATGCAGCTTGGTAAGGATGCATGCACACCCTTGTTCAACATGGGAATCACAGTGTGTTTCTGTCACAGATAACCCTGAAATAGCTTTTCAGATAGCAATCTCCTACCCTTTCATCCATCCCGTTGCTGTATCCCAAAAGTGTATGTGAATGACAGTATGAAACTGCTGATCTGGTGTATTTATCTGTGGGGAAAAGTTATCAGGCTTCTTGGATAAAGTCTAAGCAGTGTGATTTATCTCTGCAGGATAACTTGCTACCCTGGCCATAGGCAGTCTGTGATGTTAATGGAGGTTAGCAATTCATTTCAGAGTCTGCCAGGCTGTAGTATTAATTCACTGACCATAACCAGGCTCCATTCAGTACTTCAGGATATGAAAGCTGTTTCATTCTTCTGCTGTACCAGGGTCAGTGATACTCAAATGCTTCATAAGCAGTGGTTTTGGCATTCAAAAGAGGTGCCTAAGTCTCGAACCTACTCGTGGCACCTTCACGTGGCATCCAATGGGACTGCAATTGGCAATGATGAGTTGCTGTCCTAGAGAGTTGTGTACTACATTTCTTTCACCATGAATTTCCCTGGAAGAATGGATAGTTACTCTTTTCATTACAGAATGGACCAGTGAGCTCCTTATGGGCTGGTCTTTCTAGGTGGATGACCATTCCTATGGTACAACACAGCAAATACCTTGGATCTGATGCTTTAAGAACCCATGGGAAGAGTAGTTCTAGGAGATCTAGGTACAAGAAATGCGTTCTACTGCTTCCAGGTAGCGTTGTGATAGTAGTATTCTCGAAGTAAAGTATTTAAATATCCCTTAGCTTATCCTGGGGTTTTGCTACTTCTTTGCTTGAGAAGCATAAGGACAGCATGTTTCCATGGGACGAGGGTGAAGAATAATTTAAGCTGTCATCTAAGTAGTTGATGAAAACAAAATATAATTAAATGTAGTTTAATACCATACTGGCCTTCTGTTCTTCACACCTGGTTCCCCCACTCCATGGTAAATGATTGTCTCTCTTAACTGGCTGAAATGTTTATTAGAACATCTAGATAGAAAGTCTTATTAACTGTGAAAGAGCTGGAAATAAAATAATATTGGGTATTATCAGGCAGTAAGATTAATTGCTTATGTTTTTTATCTGCAGCTTTTGCCAGATAGAATTCTGTAGTGAGATGATGACATTTCTTCCCTGTTCCCTGCAGCTCCTGTTTCTCAGCTTCCACTTACATTTAACTCTGTCAAATTTCTGTTCTTAAGAAGAAAATCCTCTGTGTGAGTCAGGATTAAGTATCTCTAGTTCAAGTATAGAAATGGCCTGTTATACTTAAAGTAATGAGTTGAAACATGTCAGAAACTTTAGTTGTAAGGATATAAATTTAAGAAGGGTTTGTAGATCAGTGTTCACTGACTTCAGTACAGAGCCTTGTATTATCTTTCAGAGAACTCCTTGATTTGAAGGTCTGTAAGGCAGTTGTTTCACTTAGCCCCATTAATAAAAGAGCATCCAAGCTTATTCCAATTCAGGGACATTAAGTGAGGAAAGTAAAAATTATACGTGCAACAAATAACCTTTGTCCCTCACATTGATAGTCAGTGGCTGGTTTATAGTGCCTATATGGTGTTATGTAAATAGCTTGGCAATTGCCAGTGTTTATGTGTGAAGGAAAAAGTGACCAAAGGTGTGTTTCCTTTGTAAGTGCATTTGGATTCTGAGAAACACCTCTTTTCTGCAGCACAGGCGAACAGTGGTAGTACCAGAGTCAGAAAAACTGAGACTTCCTCTCCCCGTCCCCCCTTAAGAGCATCATAGCATACCTTAACAGTAACGAGTGATGGAGGAAGTCAGCCTAAGGTAGCGGCTTGGTGGCTGAGGAGCTTTATTTAGAGATGAAATTACTTCATGGATACACTCAGATGTATTTTATCCTTATTCCCACCAATATAGTGTAGAATTTGTCTGTTGTGGATAAATTGATTTGTAATTTTTGTAATTGAATTTTCATGTGCTTTTCCTGCACTTTGATTTCAGTCATGTGGAAAAGTAGAAGTGAGTGTCTGACTTCATGGTGGTGTACTTCTAGCAAATGAACTTACTATCATAAATCACGGTTGTAGTTTGTCAGTGCTTTAGGTGAACTGTGTGTTCTGTCTTTGAGCTACCTTGCTTACACCATTTTTAAAAGTATTCTCTATTTTAGTAACTCTCCTATTCACAATACTTTTGAATGTATTTTTCACAGAATAACCTTAAAATTCCAAATTTTACTTTTCCATCATATATTTAAGTGAAAGAATAGTTAATGGGACAAGGTAAACCTGTTTTTTTGCTTTAGAGAAGGTGTTAGTATGTCTTCTATATAGCTTCTCTAGAATCTACAATCACTAGTGTTGCTAGAGCTCCAATTTTAACTTCTGTGCCATAACTTATACTTGTCCTTCTTAGACAATTGAGTTTAATCTCATCCTTTTCATCTCTATTAAAAACTGCACAGATAACTTTTGCCTCTATATAGCAGACTTATCTAAGAAAAGATGAGGAATCCCAAAGTTTAGCCCTGCTTTGCTGCCACTGCAATTTTCCTTTGAGTTATTTAACATCTGTGCAACCTACAAATAAAGACCTAACAGCTGGAAGGCCTAGTCTTTGACCCAGCTAATGGACTTCTGTAATTGAGTGTTATGTCATAATGTTTGTAGTGAAGGGTTGAACTGAACCTTAAGAAACACTTCTGTTGTTGTAAAGCAGATGATAATGAAATAGCATTGTTGTGACAGGCAGGCTACTCATCCTAGACAGTGATCAGGCTAATGGAGCTGTCTCTTTGAACTGAGTTTAGCTTTTTTGTTTGAGAGAGTGTGGGAAGGACTATATTCCTAAAGTTACAAGCACCTAACAGATCACGAACTTCTACTTGTGACCACTTCGAATAGCAGAATGACTGCAACTAGAAGGCACCTCTGGAGAGGAGGTACCTAATCCAGCCCCCAGGCTCAAAGCAAGCTCAACAACAGTATGCTGCTCAGAGCCTTGAAGAATAGGTTTGTGATTCTGCAGCCTCTCTGAGGGATATCTTCCCAACGTGTGACTGCCCTCAAAGTAAAGGTCTTCTCCTTATTTAACTGGAACATAATTAATTTTCCTGAAAAAATAAGCCTTCTGCCATGGGGAAGAAGGCTTGTATGGTACTGCCACCTATTCCATCATCTGATTTCAGGAAGCTTACACTCCTGCAGAGTCCAGAATTTGTAGAACATAGTCATGTCCTTCTTATGTCATTCCCCAAGTAACACATTCAGATGGCTTGTTTCGTTTGTTAGTAGGCAGGAAGTGTCCTGTCTCCTTTGTCAAAGGACTAAAGGCGGTGCAGGTTAAAGCAGTTTCAGTCTGTTCTCACTGGAATATATAATGTGTGCATCAACATATTTTCATAGAGCATCAAGATAAAGACTTCTATGCACAAAAAGGAAAACTGTTGGAGAAAGCTTGTAACTGCAATTATGAGCAGTTTTGCACAATGGGAGTGAGGGGGAAAAAGCTCCAGGAAGTGTCATAAACTGTATAGCTAAAGGCTGCTATTACTCGTAAAGGTGCCTATATGAAGGGTGAACTTGGAAAAGCACTGTAGATCTCTACCAGGGGTTTAGCTTTGTTATGCAACAACTTTCCCCTGCACATTACTGCTATTAGCTCTTATTCTAAGGACAGTGGTTGCTGTTTAAAAAGTAATGCCAAGGTTTAATAATCTCAGAGAGAAACAAGAACAATCAGAAGACAAGAAATAAATAATGTATTGGAATATAATTATATTGGAATGTAATTGCCTAGAGACAAGAAGGCTGGGGGGACAAAGGGAAACACTGATACGTAAAGTTAAAGTGTATATGTGATCACTGGGATAGTGGATGATGGGATAAAAAGATACGCTTCCATTTCAGACACATCAAGACTGGATTAAAACTTCAGTAAGTTTCACCACCCATGAAGTCTTTTTAGCTTATTCTCCATAATATCTAATGATATATTCTCAGCCAAAGCAGTTGTAGAATCTTTATCTAGGATGACATCAACATGGCTTAAAGGGGAGTAAATGATGTTTTGAAGTTCTTCAGTCTGTAGTTTTGTTCAAAACCGGTCTGGATATCATAGGATGAAGAAAAAATTCTGAGGTTAGTGTGTGTATGTAATGGGAAAGGTAGTTACTGGAGCATCTTTAACTGAAGCTACAAATGCTTTCAAGTTAATTGTTGCTATCAACCTCTTAAGTGAATCAATAAAAGGCTTATCTGTTTTGCCATATGTATTGGCTACTCCCAGAAGTTACTGATTTGCAGCTTTGACAACAGGCATGTTGAAATTTGCTTAGCTCTTTTGTATAAATAACACATCTTTTTGTTCTTTTTCTCCCAGTTTCTATGGCGATTTTGGACCCTTAAATTTGGCAATGTTATACAGATACTGCTGTAAACTAAGTAAGAAATTAAAGGTAAGCTCTGTTTAAAACCAGTGTTCCTGTATTTTTGTGTTTCAGGATACAACTGAAATGCATTATCCAGTTTGTAAGTGATTGTTAGATGCTCGTTATCAAGATGGTTGCTACTAGCTCGAAGGTTATTCGTTCTGAATTCTTTTCCTTCTGAAGAATGTTAAAAATGAATGTGCTGTCACTGCTTAGCAGGTGAGGCACTGAAGGCTGTGTTCACCTTCTTTGCATAACCTTACTGTTTCAAGGCAATAATAACAAACCACTCTGGCTATTTCATAGGTTTGCAGCTGTATATCTGCTAGTATGAAAAAAACAGAGATTAAAATAACAACCAAATGAAAAAACCCACAGCTATAAAAAAACCCCAAATGTGGGCCCTGAAATCCACTGAGACTGAGTTTAAAAAGTTAAACCTTTTAAATCTCATTCAATTTAATGTTGCTTCTAATAAGTGTTATGAAAATGTGGTTTTACACATAAAACTGGTTCCTTTTTCTGTCCTGTAGAAGTATTCCCCTCTCAAAATATTTGTATGAGCTCTCTTATTGACTTCCACACAATGCATGTTGATTGTAGGGGAATAAGAAGTGAGGAGGCACGGGGACAGGGGGAGGAACAAAGCAAGTGGTGCAAAGGCAGTCACCACCTCCCACAGTAGACTGGCGCCTGGCCAGTCTCTGAGCTGACCCTGCTCCTCAGTTTTATGGCTGAGCCTGATGTTCTATGGCATGGAATATCCTGCTGTCTGTTGGGGCCAGCTCTTCTGGCCCTGTGCCCTCCCAGCATCTTGCCCATCCCAGGCTACTTGCTGTGGGGGCTGAGTGAGAAACCAGCAGCCTTGATTCAGTGTGAGCACCATCTGGCAGCAGCTGAAGCATTGGTGTGTTAGCAACACAGTTTTAGTCACAAATCCAAACCACCGCATCATGCAGCCTGCTCTGGAGAGAGCTGAACTCCATCCCAGCCAGGCCCAGCACACGGAGCACATAGCTGGAGATTTAACCCGGTCCCCACATGCCTGCAAAAGTGATATGCAGCATGTATAAAAGTTTTATCAACTGCATGAAATGAATCATGTTTTAATTCCAAAGTACTACTGAATACCGCCTGTGTGCAAATAGTAAGGGGACCCTTCACTAAATATTGTGGATTTAAAATCTATAATATATTAGGCCTGTTGCTGACAGAAGGGAATGCCTTTATTCATATTGGGAAAGGGTTGGGTTTGCCTTTTGTGTATTAGCACTAGATAGAGCTTATAAATACATTATCTTATGATGCTCTTTTCCAGTGCCACTGTCCCAGTTAAACACATGACCAGTGATGCTCACTCACAAGGAATCCATGGTTGGGTTTTTTAACCTTAATTTTACTGTTTCTGGCCTTACATTTGGGTTATTAAAGATCATGGAGAATGCTCTCTCTGTGAAGTGATTACACTATAAACCTATTCTGACTTTCACCGTGCATATGAGAACTGCAGAGATTAGTTCTTCTTTATCCAGATTCAGACTGAGACTGGGATCAGTCTGGGACCTGAATGCAGTCTGAATACACTGTTGAAGCATGTCTTTAAACTTCTGCAGTTGAACACCTTCAAACTGGATGCTAGGTACCAAGCATTTCACTCATGAAATAAGCACACAAATAATAAATACCTTGGGACTTGTTTGTGGTTTCTTAATGATTCAGTGTTAAGCAGGAGTGTGTCTACTGTCTTCATTCTTGTTATGAGACCACCATGTGCCCTGAATGAATTGCTGTTTGTTGCAGGTACCCTCTAATGATAGGAAACAATACACAGGGGAGGCAAAGTGAAGCTGTAGTGGTAACTCTGGCGTTTGCAGGTTGATTTATCAGACTGTGATGTCTTTTTAATGTGACTTTTAGATTTTAAAAGCAAGCCCCCTGCAGTGCTATGTGAAGCACCAGCAGTGCAGAGAAATCTCATGCACGTCAGCTGCAGCTTAAGTTGGGAGGAGCTGCTGTTTGTGCTGCTGCCTTGCCAGAGGCTAATTCCCAACAGGTTGATTTAAACTACTAGTGCATAGTAGAGAAGGGTAACCTGATAGTGCAACCACTTGAAAGTAATACCTGAACTTAAAAGAGCTAAAGCTTGGAATACTACTGTTGTGGTATAGAACTTTGCACATGAATAGATTCCAGTCTGGGTGATGGGCAGTCCCCCTCAGGTAGGCCAGTACCTGCTGATGTAAGCTTTGTTTTTCTAATAGCTGAAATATGTGCCAGACTGTCCTCAATTGGATACTGTCTGCAGTGGGTAAGTAAGCTCGAAAGACCAAATCCCCCCTGTTAAAGTGTGTATCTGATGTGTCCTGTAGGCCTAGCTATTATGGATTCAGAGTTTCTACCCTTCTGCCTCTCATCTTCTCATGTCTGACCTTCACGAGCATCAAGGAGAGGACTCCCAAGGGCTGAACTACTGTGTGTAAGACAAGTTCATGACCTGTGACTTATTGCCAGCAAGGCATTGATGCAATGAGTAACTGCAGCAAGAAGAGTATGGCAATTCTCACATGGCACCAAGGGACATGTAGTCAGCCCCTGGTCGGTGTTTGGGAAGTTGGAGGGGCCAATTGGACTAATGACATGGAGAAAGAGGCTTGTTGGGCAATCTGCTGCTTGCATACCCTTGCATTTAGGGTAACCATGCCCTGTGACCAGCAGCAGGAGTTGGCTGATGTAAAAGGAACTGCAGATGTCCACCCTCTGCTGTGGCATGGTTGCTATTACCATGCTGCACTGCTTTTGGGACCCAGAGGCAAACGCACTGCTTAAGCCTGATGATTCCTGCCATCATTAGGAATATACCAGGTTGGGGGTGTGCTTCTTACACTTTTCATACAAAATGAGTCTTTAAAAGAAGCATAGCATGAACGAGGTATTCACAAATTGTGATGGTTCTTGTGTGGATGTGATGTCTCTAAAGGAGTTAAAGACCTGGGTTTTTATGAAGTTTGAAACTTCTGTGAGTAGGAGAAGGAGAAATGGGTGCATAAGATCTCATTAAAACAAACTTCCCCTCCAGGGCTTTCAGCTGTATTTATTTCTGTTCTAGGTAAGGAATTAGACACGGAGGCAGTTTCCTGCCTTCCTCTCTCCTTTCTTGTGGGACCGGCAGGAGAGGGGTAGTGGTACTTGAAATGTGCTAATGGCGGGCTGACTTTGTAAAGGAAATCGTTCCTTTATGCTGACTGATTTTAAAACCAGTAAACAGTTCTGTTCTGAGGAGCTGAAGTATTTGTTCAGATACCCATTTGCTGAGAAAATTAGAGGTGGAGTCCTGGTTTATGCTTTACAGGAAAACCTTTCTGACCTTGCTATGTTAGTAGTGTTTTGATTGTTGATTGCTATGGAGATGATCTTGACTAGTCAAGTCAACATCAGGAGAAAATGCTTGGCTGGGCTATCTTCCTGCTGCTTAGAATTCTGCTTGCTGAGAAATATGTTTTCCTTCTGTTGAAATAAATCTGATTTCATAAAAACTGCTTTAAAAAGCCTGGTGTGTTCTCAGGAGCGTAAAGCCTCACACAACCTCAGTAAATTCAGAAGCAGGGCTGATCCGGGGGGCTGCTGAGATAAATGATATCAGCAGGGAAGATCAGAGGCAGAAGAGGGAAGGTTCTGGCAGGTTTATGAACTCTGGGTTTAATGATTCTTGTATGCTAGCTGTATTGCTGCTGGATCACAGAGGGATTTGGTTTATGTTTGTATTAACGTCAATAAACTGCTGGGCATACACATGGAACTGTAGTGATTGCGAGCATCTCCTTGAGGACAGCTTAGATCATGAGGCAGGGCTGTGTGTACATGCTTTAATATGTACATTTCCATGAACAGTTTGCCAGCCTTGTACTCACTGCTATTTATATATGCATCTTAAGTATACAGGTGCGAGTGTACACGCATAGTGTGTGCATTGATCCAGGCTTATTAAATATATTGCAGTAATTTCTCGATTGACCAATGCAAGTGTAGTAAACCATATCCACAAAATAAAGTACTGTCAAGTAATCTGGTGATTCTAAGCAGATCTTGATCTAGTGATTGTTCACAATAGTATCTTCTAAACCTGTCACCAATTTCTGTGTGAGTAAATTTCTCTCGAGGTTTTCCAGAAACGAGAACTGATCTATTGAATAATCCTGCAGTGCAAATAATGTTTTCTGGAACCTTTTTGTACACTCAATGAATCAGTACTATTACCTAAAACCGAAACCTTTTCATGTAACCTCTGCTTTTAGTTCAAGTGATTGTCTTAGAGCATGCTCCTCTGTGATGTATCTTGACAGGTATTGTTATTGTTGCATTTGGTCTTGTAATGATGTGTGAAACTGCTCACATTTTCTTACTGCTGAAGAAGGATGTATTTCATGCTTCATAGTGTTTGCCTTAGTTTTGTTTTAGAAAAGCTGATTTGCAGCTAAGTTATCTGTAACTAGAGCTATTCTGTAGACACTCTGTAGTGAAGAATTCCTTGTTGGAACATTTTTGGTTCTTTGGAGTTGCTCAGTATCTGGGGGAAGTAAAGCCCTCACCTGTTCAGGTGGAGCTCTGGAGCAGTCTTTAACACTTGTTATCATTGAGCCCAGCCAAAGAAATGGACTTAGCTTATTAAACATGGTCAGAAAATCAGTGTTCTCTAAAAGTATATGATCTAGCTTAGCATTGATAGTGGAAGTATAGTGAGGTGAGGATTTGTGTTAAGAGGCGTTACATCGGCTCTGTAAAACTTGGCTTTCTGTAACCCATTCAAATAAAACGTGGTTTGCTTTGTACACTTCTGAACAGTAAAATCCTGGTGCAGTTTTCCTGTGGTTGCTGTGCTATAAGCCATTAGTTAATGTCAGGTTTCAGTTTAGTGTTGAAGCTTTAGTCAGGATTCAGAAACCAGTGAACTATTTCACATAGCGATATGGTTTATAAGACTCAAACCCTTCAATTTTGAAAATCAAGCAATGAAAGTGTTCCATTACTTTCATTTCACTGTTCTGGGAACTTTTAAGGTGAGCTCTCACTTTTTTCAGGTACAGAAGCATCTCAAAGTTGGAATGACATGTCATAGCTATCTGATAAAAACCATCCATCAGTGGAATACACCAGGAAATTCGGTCTTCCTGCATAGCACTTGTGGCTAGCTAGCAGAATGTGCTTTTTACAGTTTAAAATGGTATTTCAGGTGAGCTGTAAACTGTTGCAAAGAACTTTGCTTTAAATAAGGAGCAGTCAACAAGTTCTAATTGAAGTTCTGTCACTGTTGCATAACTGCTGTAATCTTATCCCACCTACACATCATGGGTGGAACTGTGCTTAGAGAACACTCATTAAAAACTTGAGGAGGGGGAAGAAAGGAGGGATCTTAAAATACTGGGCTTCATTTTGTCAAGGTGTAATAATAATTGAATGCTTCACCAATTAAATAACTGCTGGAGCTTTGTGTGTTTGCATATATGCTGAGAGAGATGTTGCTGTTGGGCTCAAGATACAGCCACTTCCAATCACCAGCAGCCAGCTAGCTCTGAAATTACAGTCCCATTTAGATATACTCACTGTGTTAACTCACTCCTTCCACCGATGGAAGCTGTGGGTAACACCAGCCTGGAGTGTACAGTTAGAACTGCTGTTAAAGGTGCTATTTTTGGTGGGAGGTGGCAGTAAGAAGCTCACTATGAGACATCAGTTTTTCTTCTGAGTTTATCAGCTATTTGTTTGGGTTTTTTTCTTTTCAAAACATGATTCTGTGGTTAAAGCTGTCCTAAAATTTGCAACAAGATTGAGGATGAGAGTCACTGTTTACAGACTTCTGCAAGTGAAAAACAGCACTGCTCAAATATCTCCTGCAATACTTCAGTAGACACAGTAGACACACATCTAATACTTAGCAGCAGAATGCAGACGGTCTGGTGATGGCTTCCTCAGAGCTGTACTAGCACTGTAAAAACCTGGCAGGAAAACATTGTGATAGCATTGCAGAATGCAAAGAAAGTGAAGCAATTCATGAAGCTCAAAAATAACAACACAGTAGACTGCTCAGCTTGCCGATTTTAAGCAACAGTTTTCTCTCTCTGGCTTTAAACAGTTTTGCTGCAGTTTGTCGTTGTTCTTTTCTGGTACTTGTTGGGCTTGTTTTCAAAGGGAGTTTTGTCTTCTTTGTTTTGTCCTAAATACAGAAGAATTACCAGTGTTACTAGTTTTGTCTCTGCTTAGCCTTTTTTCAGGGTTTTCACTTGGGCAGTCCTTAATACAACTTCTTGCTGTTGAAGCTTTGGAAAGATGATGTCTGTCAGCCCATTTTTAGGTAGTACAGATGGAAGAGTAGTGTTGTGTTTAACAAAATGCCTGTAAGATTGATTGCTTTAGGTTTTTTCTTCTTCACAGAATTATGTGCTGGAGAAATTTCCCGTATGGGGGGTGGTTCAGTCTGAAAATGTCAATGTCTTTTATCAGTCTTCATAGGTTATTGTTTCAAATCTTTAAACTTAGAAAAAAAAAATCCAGGTTTTTCTCCTGAACGTTGTGGTTCAGCCACATTTTATAGGCTGTTTATGTGTAGCTAAGAGATCTGCCCTTATACAGTGTCTGTTTCTTTGCACTCCTATCTATAATGCAAAAGATGGTTCATGGTATCAGGAATTTGTTCTCCTTTAGTTGTAAGACTGTATAAGAACTTTTTCTTACTTCTTTTTCAGTTTTGGAAGAGTGACTTTTGAGGCCATTTGAAACATACATTCTCTCAGTAAATATGCTTTCTGGTTCTTTTTAACAGTATTTCAGTCTATCAAGAAAGAAGATCGTGTACTACACCAGCTTTGACCAACGAAAACGAGCAAACGCAGCGTTTCTAATAGGCGCATACGCTGTAAGTATTATTTATCACATGGATTCTTCTAACCTTCCGTAAGAGATATGTGCTGCATGTCAAAATAGCATCTCAATGGATTGTACTTTAGGGGGCAGGCAGATTGTCATTTGATTCTTCCCTAAACAGTCTTTGAAAATTCCGCTCTGACTTTTGGGATTTAACTCCATCGTACTACACAGGGAGTGGCTTGGGTGGATCGTGTGCATGCTTCCCATAGGATACCATTTTCTTGACTATCAAAATCAAACCACAAACTTACCTCTGAACTTGCCTGAACTCAGTTGCTGCTCATGGCATTACTGAAATTCATACTGGGCAGGAGAAAGCCTTTTCTCACAGCCTTTCCTGAAGTTACTAGGCCAGAGGCATACTGAGTATTGGATGGATTTCTTAGTTAAATTTCACAATCTACCCAGAATAATGAAAACCCTGAGGTATTTCAGTCTTCTCATCTTACAGATGCTATGCCATACGCAAGGCTGCCTTAGTTATACAAGCCTGATTTCTTAGGATATCATGCAAGTGTTGGTAGTCGCAAGCTGACACTTGCACAGCTATCTGTGTGTCTTCATGCCAGTGTAGTTCAAACTTCAGGTTCCCCTTCCTGCTCTGCTGTCCAGAATTGGAGCAACTTCTAGAGATCTCAGAGTCTTTGTGATAGCATGTTAGAATACTGGAACTAACAAGTTGCTGGTTCTAAGCTGACAAGCATGTTCCAGCTGGGCTCTGGAAGTCTCTGTTAAGTCAGGCTTTATCCTGTGTGAAAGCAGATGTATTTCAGGTTGTGTTGAAAGCAAAGCGCAATGAATGCAGATCATAATGTCGAAAGAATTTAGTTTGCAGATTCCTGTCATTAAAGAAAATATTTACTACATGTATGGGGATAGTGTGTGCGTGCTCTTGAGAAAGATGATCTGTTTAAATCTAAACACGGGAAAAACTTGAGGATAAGTTTCAAGTATCTTCTCATTACTGAAAATGCATGTACCAAGAACAAGTTTTTACTAATGCAGTGTTACCAATACAAAAAGTACTTGTTCTCTTGTTGAAACCACCTTAAGGTCACTTTCGAATTCATCTCAATTTAGTGTAATGTTGGAAAACATTTTGCACAAAGATATCCAATATGTTACCGAAGTATGCATCCCAGAATTGTTTGTATAGATGTGTATTCCTAAGCTTGCAAGTGTTAAGAGAGTTCATTCATCTTCTTCTGTAATCATAGACTCATAGCTTAGGGTTGCAAAGGACCTTAAGCTCATCCAGTTCCAACCCCCTGCCATGGGCAGGGACACCTCCCACTAAACCATGCCACCCAAG
>JANRGW010039365.1:31251-47297 GCA_024733675.1 Psilopsiagon aymara | reverse complement strand
ATACTGGAAGGCTGCTATGAGGTCTCCACACAGCCTTCTCCAGGCTGAACAGCCCCAACTTTCTCAGCCTATCTTCAGAATGATAACAGAAACAGCAATGGAAGAGAATACAACCGCTCACCACCCACCGACCGATACCCAGCCTGACGGAGCAGTGATCTCACCCTTCTGGGTCCCTACCCCCAGTTTTTACATCCTGGGCATGACGTGCTGTGCTATGGAATACCTCTTTGGTCAGTTTGGGTCAGGTGTCCTGTCTCTACTTCCTCCCGGCTTCCCTTCCTTCCTGGCAGAGCATGAGGCTCAGAAAGTCCTTGGTCAGACCAAACATTTGAGCAGTAACTAAAACCATCGGTGTTATCAGCACTGTTTCCAGGTCAAAAGTCAAAAACACAGCACTGCACCAGCTACTAAGAAGGACAAAAAAGACTGCTACTGCTGAACCCAGGACACTAAGGAACTGGTTCACTTTGCAGTTTAATCATAGAAAGCTTTTAAACACTAACAATGGTGTTGCACAGTGTTTAAGAGGGCATTTCTCCACTTAATACACAACTGATGGCAACACAGAAGTTTTACTAATTTTTAAACACTACTTACTTACGGTTTTAGGTTTCTGCAGAGTGGGTCTAATACTGCCCTAAAAGTATGGCTTATCACACTGGAAGATAGGAGAGGCAGTTATGGACTAACAAGCATGACCAAGACCCCAAAATGGATTTACCTCATTTGAGAGGCTTTTCCATTAATTTGTTTCACTCCAGGCAAATTATATGTGCCTCTCAAATCAAGCTTAGTGAAGATCTTAGTCACAAACAATTGGTCTCAAACCTCAGAGATCAAGGGTAGTTGATATCTCTTTTTTCCTCTAATCTAATTTGATTCCCAACAGTCTGTGGCTAATGCGGGCGCACAATGCACCAGACAGAGCATTTGCAGCAGAGACAGGAACGTACAAGTTGGTGTTAAGATCTTACTTACGTTATTATCTACAGCTACGGCAGTTGCCAGCAGTGCTGGGAGGATCTGGGGAGTAGAGGAGCATAGAGACCTTGGCCTGACGCAACTGGGGTCGAGAAAGGGGATCATGATCTTTTAAATATGGAAAGGGATTATCCGATTTCAGTGACAATTCTGTTAGCACATAAAATCTGCATAAACTGCCTGTGACCATGCTGACACGGAAAATTAAGAGATTCATAAGCACACAAAGGGGAATGATTTCCCAAGCAGGGAGAAAGGGGACAAAAAAAGAGGCTTGGAATTAATACTGTAGCAAAGGGTCAAGGGAGGAGTGAGCCTGGTCTGTCTCAGGAGTATTCCTGCAGCAAGAATAACAGCATCCCCCGGAGAGGCTGAAAAGGATGGTCCATCACTGCCTGTGAGCATCTCTTTGTCAGGTCCTGCTGACCACCTGCAGGGCCAGAAAACATTTTTCTCTTTAATAAATTTTGCTTTTTCCATAACTCAGTCTCTTGGTTCTCTTCCCTGCTGGAGCGCTGAAACAGCTGGAATAATGCACAGGATAAGACCAGCCTGACACATCTGTCACCATAACTGAGGTCAGAAAGGAAGCTCTCCCAGCCACACGGGTGGAAATGCTGTCATTGCCCCCCAACTATAGGCTTTGTGCACTTTCTCTTAGGATTAACTGGAATCTTCCCAGAGAGATTGCCTGCTGCCAGTTCCCCTCTTTGATACCTGTCTAGCACTGCAAAAAACATCCTGTCTTTGCCTTGATCTTTTACAAGTCTTGGGAATGTGCAGCATATGTGGTTTGGGAGCAAACCTCTGTGATTACCATGAGCGCGGAGAGATGAGTTTGACTCATGTTGTCCAGTCCCATATCTTCATGACACCAAAATAAGCACAGAAGATCACCTTGATACTGCTGGGGAAGCCTTGCCAAGGGAAAAAGATATTGTTGGGGTGACCGAAAGACTCACTTTGTCTAAAAGCGTCTTCACCAAACATGGGACAAAGCCACAGATTGTATCCATGAAGTTTGCTGGAAGCCAGGGATTTCCTGAACCCTTCTCCTCGCCCTTGGGTATGGTCAGACATGGAGCTGCTGGGCTGGGAAGGGTCCCATAGGGCATCTTTGTGCCAGCTTCATCCTGCATATGCCTCTGATGGAGAATTCCTGAGAGGCGGCTGAGGAAGCTCCTTGGCACACGGTGGAAGGGGAAGGATGTGTTGAAATTCAGCACAGCACACCTGTGTGTTTCTTTGTAAATTCTCAATTTAGCAGCACCCACATCCTAGCAAATGATAGCAACCCCGCAGAGAGCAGTTCTGCAAGGAGAATACAGATGGGATCTTGGGGTTTAGTCCATGCTGAAGACCAATGGAGGCTCACAGAAGCTACATGCAGAGAGACTTTCTGGCTCTTCTCAGCCTTGTTCACAGTCACAGCCAAGGGGCAGTGATGGATCTTGACAGGAAACTTGTCAACACTTTTGCCTCCCAGGTGTTTCCTAGTGCTTGTGTCCCAACACAAACTGCAGAGCCTGAGGGATGGACATGCAGTCACCACCCTAGTGGTCCATCATGGAATCCATCCTGGGCCATCCTGGAGAAGCAAAGCACCTGGGAGGGAGGCAGTGGCACAATAAGGGCTGTCCCTTTCCCTCCTCTGCTCAGCCCACTGCAAAATCCCCATAGGACACCAGCACCCGTGGAGAGCCCAGGACCTGGGTGAGGACCAGGCAGTCTCATTTGATTACCAGCAGATGGAGGATGCACGCAAGAGAGAGATGGTTAATTAATTGTGACTTTCCCAGCCTCCAGACTTAGGTTTCTATTGATCTCAGTTTTATCTGGAGTAATAGAGACAATTAGGAGAGAACACAGCAACAGAAGTTAATTACCAATGAAATGGAAACTGTCTTTCGATTTATTAAACTTTTATCACAAGGCAGCACTGCTGCAGAAGCACTGGGAGAGGCTGTGTGTGCCCTTCATGTCGTGCCGGGCACTCCCCACTCCTGACCATCAATAATAAATGAGACGCACATCCCCATCCTTCTGAGCAGGGCCGAGGCTCTGGTGCCAAGTCCCAAGGAACTGAGCCCTGAGAGTGGAGCATCTGGGCTGCTCCGATGGGAGCTGGGAAGCTGCTGCTCAGCCCTGCCTGCACCCCACTGTGCTGGCAGCTCTTGCAGGCAGGGGCTGCACGGTGGGTGCTGGGGACAACTCATTGCTATTCCTGTCCTGAGCCTGGGGTGGAAGGCAGCCCTGCTTCCACAGGCTCAGAGCAGTGCGCTGAAATGGATGCTGTGGGCAGAGGAAGCAGTGCAGGCTGCTTGGGGAGGAGCTGGTCCAGCTCAGGGAGCTTCACTGGTCTCAGCTGGGTTTAGACTGTCTCTTGGAGGTGAGTTTCAAGCAGAGTCAGAGATACATTCCCCCTTGCCAGCCTTGCCAATATATGCACTGCTTCTAACCGGGGCAGGGATGCAGGAGGCAACCAGGAGGACTGTTACTTCTGCACCACAACTCAAGTAACATCCATCCCTCGGCCTGAGGCTTGGCTGTCAGGCAAGGATCAGGGATGGTCCTGCCTTCCTTCTCTTCACCTGCCCAGCTTCATTCCATCCTCCCCTCTGTTCCCTCCTCAGCACATCATGGGAAATGCCAGTAGTGCCAGCAATGAGCAGGGCAGGTATGCTGTGGCAATCCTCTGTCTGTCGTTCACTGCCCCTGAGCATCACCCAGAGCCAGACTGGGAACTGGAGAGCAGCATCTGGCTCAGAGGCTGAGCTCGCTCTGCCCTTCCCTCAAAACAGGGGAGAAAATGATGTGTTAAATATTGTGCAGTCCTCTGAGGGTGGTGAAGTGAATGATGCAATGTAAGAGGTCTGGCTTGGACCTACACCATGCAATGCTGCCCTTCTCATCTTCATGCCTATCTCCTGTCTGTTGAAAGTGCTCCCATTTGCTGTGTCCCTCCAGACCCAACCTGGGCTGGGGCATCTCTCCTTTACATGTCACTCTGCACATCCTCCTGCTTGCCCCTGAGTCCCACATTCGATCTGATTTCAGTCTGATTGCTTTCCCCTCCACTTGAGTGAATTAATTAATCTCCGGTTCCGCTATGTTGTGGGTTCCCCCCCAGTCGATAAAAGGAGGAAGGAAAGGGTAGTGTGCTTGTCATTAATCATCATTAAATTAGTCACTCTGGAATTAGCTCGCCATGAAAGCCAGCACTGGTGCAGCAGCGGAGCTCTGCCATAGACCCATACAGCAAGAACTGGACCTCTGCAGAGTTCATGCAGCAAGAAACTGAGCTCTGAGTGAGGAGTGACCTACTCATGGATGCTGCATGAGGGAAGGGATGCAGAACCTCCTTGTTGTCAGAGGAAGGACTCTGCCACAGTGCAGAACCTCTATACAAACAGGCACTTGCAGCTCCAGGTATCACAAGCCAAGCCAGAGCTTGGTCACTGATCAGCATCACCCACATTCCCCCTGAAGCGGCCAACCTGAAGCTGAATGCTGGCTCTGTGTTCAAATGGCCACAGAGTTCACACAACAGACGAGCTCATGTGCACAGGAAATGTAAAGCATTAGGAAGGTGTTTCCCTGCATCCCTGCATCCATCTGCCCACAGGGATCGAACGAAGCTCTCCCCTGCCCTTATTCCCTGCCCTCACTCTCGCCTCTTTGTCCTCCCACCACCCACCCTGTCAACTCTGTGCTTTGACCTGGAGCAGTGACGGTGGTAGCACATGGAGCAGGGCTGGTGGGATTAGGAGGAGAGCATGTCCACATGTGGTAATTGGTGATTAGCACATAGTGGTTTGTATGAGCAAGTGTATCTAAAGATAGACCTATCCATATTTGTATTGTGAGTTTTGCTTTGCTGAGCACATTTTGGTTCCTGGTACTTGTGCCTCTTCCTGACTGCCTTTTGCTACAGCTTTGATCCCTGAGCACTTGCTTTGCTTTATGCAGAAATGCTCTGTTTGTGCTGTGGGGCAAAGTGATGGAGATGATGGAACTGTGCAGGGGCAGCTGATCTCAGATTATCCCTCTGAGGACCTGGCATCGAAATGATGCTTCAGACAGTGCAAGGCATCTGCCTGGGTCTGAAGGGCTTGTCTTTGCCTTCCCTTCACAAAGCCAGTTGTGCCTGACCTTCACCAGCACATCTGCATACGGCACTCAGACACAGGCACCCGTTTGCCCTCCCACACCATAAACATCCTCTTCTTGACACTGCGAATGCCAGTGGCCACATTACACCTTTGCAAGGGCTTGGACACATGGGCAGGGAGGTCATCTCCCTCTTGCTCACACAAGCACTGCATTTGTCCCATTAGTCACATCCAATAGTGCCTTTGGCTGCTGCGACCTGCAATCCTCTCTCAAGGGCACTGCTTTCCAGGATACAGCCCTTGTCTGATGGCTGTGACCTACCGTCCTCAGCCTTTGATGTGTGACCTTGCCTCTGGCCTTGTTAAAATGCATGTCTCTGAAATGAGCCCCCCCTTAGCCAGGATGCTGCATCACACATCATTACTGATTGCACATCTTGCTTTGTCTCTCTGTAAATAATGCATCTTAATAACTAAGCATGCGGAGCAGGATTCCTTTAACAGACATTGCCCAGAGTAGCTGTGCTGAGGAAGAGCATTCGCTCCTGCTATGCCTCAAAGCACTTCATTAGTACAGCAGAAAATGCCAGAAAAACAATACAAATCTTGTGATCCACTGGTGCTTTAGGAGGGATTCACTGTGCCCGCCTGGCTGTGATAGGTCCAGACTCTTCCTGGTGCCCAGCTCCACTGCAGCCTTTCTGGGGGACTTTGCCCAGCTCCCCCCATCTTTGCAAGCACCGCAATGTGTTCATGGATGCTCCCAAGCCATTGTGTCCTTGTGACTGCAAGTTTAACCCTCAGGGTCTGCAGGGTGCTTCCCATCCCCTCATTCTTCTCTTCCCCTCTTCTAAGCTGCATCATTTGGCTGGGACATCCTCTCCTTCCCTGTGACAGCCCTGGTCAGATCACCAACCCTGGTCCTGTTGGGAACCATCAGTCTAGGAAATCTCCTACTAGAAACTGCTCCCTTTCTATTTGCAATGCTGATCTTGCTGCTGACCATGGGAGACCAGGTCAGGTCATCCCCAGTGCTGCTGGGTGATACCTGGGCAGAAAGAGTAAAGTGTGCAGGGGGATATCCTCCATGCTGGCCTGGAGAGGGTGGGCACAAACACCCTGATGCTACTGTCCATAATCCTGCCCCAGCAGCAGGCAAGAAACACTCCCAGCGCCAGGTCCTGGTCAGAAGCCCTTGGGATTGACATTACATCTTCTCCCTGAGACTTTCAGCAGCGTCAAGACTTGTTCTCCTCAGCCTGTCCTGTTGGCAGAGCAGCCAGAAATCAGGCAAGAAGAGATGATCTGAGATGTTCAGCAAGGATCCGTGCCCACTAAGTGGAAGCTCTGTGGGATGTGAAGGCTGATGATGATGAGCAAAGCCACCATCACTGCCAGGGACCCACTCAAACCATGACTATTCCACTCTTGCTTTGCTGGGCAAGCCTGGAGCTGCACTTGCAAAACCAGGGTGCTCCTTTGCACAAGCTTCTTCCCTGGAAGGGCCCTTGCCTGCGGTTAATACCGGCCAAATTTGCCACGATTCAAGGTGTTATTACAATGAATGTGAGTGTGAATTAATAATGGCACTCTGAAGCCACTCTCTGAGCTTGCCTGCATCCCTCCTGCTGCATAACCGGCTCTGTGCTGCCAGGGAACTGCATACATGCTGCTTCATTTCGCAATAATAACAGCCTTCTGCTAAGAGAGATAAACAGCTTGCAGAAGTTTTGCTGGCAAAACATAACTCCAAATGAACTGCTAAAAGTGGTTCACAAAAGGCTATTTCCAGCTACTCCACCCAGCTGGAGCTAGCTCTGCTCCCTGCCTGTTGTCATCACAGAAGATGCATCTGCATCTGTCACAGGAGGGATGCAGAGAAAGGAGGCAGCGAGGATGCAGGCAGCAGGGAGGACATTCGGGAGAGCCAGAAAAGGGGCTGCAGCCACATGCCTCAGTGTTCGTGCACCAGGTGCTGACAGGGGACAGACATGGCAACCATGGCTCCAAATAGCATCACCAGCACAGCCCATCCAGGCTGGGAGGCTTGTGCCATCACCATCCCCATCATCCACTAGGAAATCAAGTCCCAGCAGTGCCTTTCCCTGGCTCCCACTGCTGCTGCTGCTCACTCATGCAGGGTTCCTTCCCTTCTGGCCGCCTTACAGTAAGCAGTTGTCAAACACTTCTATAATCCCAGGTATAATAAACCTCCCCTGGCTCCTCAGTTCCTGTATCTGCCATGTGAGCCAGCTGTGCATGAGGAAGGCACTTTGCATGCAGATTATTTATCTGTCCTCGATTTGATCCAAGTAACACTCCCTAAGCACAATCAGACAGAAGCAGCTCCTCCTGCCACAGCCTGGATTTAGGACACTGGAATGGGATTTGGACACACGGGGGTCAACAGGACCATTCAGGACCAGTTGCAGCCTCCCTGTAGGTCTGTGGGGCTGTCCAGGCAGCAGGGCTCAGTCATCAATGGGACCAGTGAAGGGCACTGGTGCAAATTTATCACTAGGGAGATGCCTGGTTAGGATGGATGCCCCAGAGTGTTCCTCTCCATCTCTCAGCCCTGACAGCTTTCCCTGGGGTGGATGTCCTGCTGGTGGTTCTCATCTTTGCCTCTCTTCAAAGGCTCTGTAGAGTGGGATGTGAGAGCAGCACCTTCAGCTTTGCTGAGGCAGAAAAGCACAGGAGAAATGCTGCCATAAACATGGGAGCCCTCAGCAGCACTGCCCGGGGAACTTGGGTACTGCCGCTGGCAAAGAGTTTTGATGAGGAATTAAGCAGCATTCAAAGCAAAGGTGCTTCATAAAGGGTGACGAGATGCAGTGCAGGACCAGAGCCAGGCTGTCAGCACTGCAGCCTGCACAGCACAAGGGAAGTGTCTGAACGCTGTGCACGGGGCATGCAGGAGGTGAGAGCTGTGCTCAGCACACACCTGGACCTCAGATGCACAGAGTGGACGCTGCCAGCCTAAGTGACATCTATTTCCTATGTCCCAAAGTTTCCAATGCTCCTCAGTGTCAACCTGGGGGTGCTCATGGACCCCCTGCTCCGCCCCAAGCCTATTCCACACCCCCACATCAGGCCTGGCTTAAAAAACGTGATTGATTTTGAATTCTCATCCTCAGCTTTCGATGGCTGAAATGACAGCAGCCTTTTAACACCATTTTGGGGCACTTTCTGCACCAGATGGGCAAAACTGAACTGGTTTTAAGTGGAAACTGAGTTTTATGCTTAATTTCATGACTTGAGGAAATGCAGCTCTAAGAAATACATCTTTATCAGAAGACTGTAAGAAAAAGTATGATTTTTCTCTGAGAGCAGGGCATGGTCAGAGAGGGAACAATGACTTTGCTGTTGAGAAGCCAGGTCTCAATGAGAAGTCAAGCAGGTATCACCGCAGGGCTGCAGAGAAGAGTCTCTCACCTCCAGATCCAAACCACAAAGTAAGTGGGATGCTGAACGAGAGGCTTTTGCATGTCACGCACTGAGCTAGTGGGATCCCAGAGGAGCAGAAGGATGCTCATCTTCTGGAAGAACAACATCGGGGGGGACTAGATGATCTTAAGGTCCTTTCCAACCTTAACTATTCTATGATTCCATGGAGAGAGTTTCTTGGTCTTCACTCCAAAAAGGGGATTTTTCTCTGCCTGTCTGTATAACCAGAGGATGCAGAACTCGGCATCAGCAGTGGGAACCCTGTAACTACAGGAGTCACAAGTGCAGGTAGTTCCTATCCTCATTCCCAGTCTCTGTCATGAATTTGCTAGTTCCAGTATTTATTGTTGGTGGGAAACTTACGATGCTGGATCCAACAGATGAGAGAGGGGAGGCTGATGCAGCTCTCCATCCCCAGGTCCAACCAGTGGTGAGGATAAAGATGTGTGTTCCCAGCAGGCATACACATGCAAAGCACACATGTACTTTACATATACCTATATTCCTATGTACTTATCTATATACAGACAGACAACATCCACATGAGCACTGGCAGCACTAACAGCATCATCCTGCTCCCCTTTCTGGCTGAGTAGGATGGAGAGCCACTAATGAGAAATATATATTATTATTATTATATATATTCACCGTATATACATATGTGCAATGTGGATCCCTTCAGCAGCTGGGCTCAGACACCCACCTTACCCATAACAACCCCAAAAATGCTCTTCCCCTGATCTCATGATTCCCCTGCATCGCACCACTGGGCAGCGGTCCCCTTGGTCTGAAAGGTTACCTGGGAAGCTGCTCCCAGTGACTCGTGGTGATGGGTGTCACACCTCGACACTGGGGCTGATGGAGGGGCCCTAGACAAGGAATTGTTCTTTGGGTGTCTGTCATTTGCATTCCTACCTGGCACTGCGTCTCTTTGCTCCTCTGGGCTTGTGGACATTGGCCACTGAAGGGTTGAGGGCTCACCTGTGTGGAAGTAGCCCCAGGGTATTGTTTGGGCTCCCTTTCCTGCCATAGTCTCCTTGTGCTCCTTTGTGAGGGTGTGGATGAGCTTTTATCACATACTGTCATCTTCAAGTGCCCCTCCTAATTAAGAGTGAGGAGTGTGGGAAGGATCACCTTGGGCGGAGCATGCAGGGTGCAGGTCCAGGGTGTAGGTCCAAGGTGCAGGCAGGGTGCAGGTAGGGTACAGGCAGGCCATCCCCGGGCTCAGGCTCAGCAGCAGTGTTTTGGCATCTCAGGAATGTCCTTTCACTCCCTTAATTCATGTTTCCAAGAGCAATTGCACTGCTGCCTGTGTGCATAGAATGGACACTGCTTGAGGGCAGCAGGCAAAGGGAAAGCAAGGAGGGTCAGTGCTCACATCCCCACTGTACAGTCAGGGATGCCAAGGGCCCAAAGTACAGTGATACAGCCAGCTAGCTGCCGTCAATCACAGGGTCTTAACAGAGGCTTCTGAGTATTTAAATCATTAATTAACATTAATTAAATACACTTTTTCAGTTTATCCAAGTGCATGTTCCAAAACTGAAACCAGGTCATTAATTTGTGAGTAAGACAATTTGAAGGGCTGTATCAGTAAAATCCTCTCTTAAGCCCAAGCAAGGCTCATCAGCGTGGCTTCAAGTGGAAGGATATGGCCCTACCCAGGGAATGCTACACCAGCATAGGCTAGGTGACACTTGAGAAGAGACACAGCTGCATGGTCCCATTGATATGGGCTTTTAGAGGATTAGGGAGGTCCATCCAGCTCAGGACTGAGAACAGGAGACAGAACCTTCTAATCTTCTTGTACCATTGTGGCTTCCCCAAATAAATTAATTTGAAAAGCTTGGGGATTACTGGGAAGGATTAGAGCTCCCTAGAAATCCCACTGCACGATCTGCCCATCCCAAGGCTTCTGAAACCTCCTTATGAAGATTAATGTAAACAAATATGTCCCATTACAGGATTAATCTGAACTGGAAGTTAGAATGCCCAGTCTGTGTAATGGGAAGTGCCACGTGAAGCCCAGCTGTAGGGTCCTGCATGCGTCAGCTTGTGCTCATCCTCACGCTAGGACATCTGTGTTCACCAGACCCAGATCCAGAGGACCAGAACCCACTGTCCAGAGGCAGCCCCCTTCCACCACCCTCTGCTCATCTGGTGCCTTGTGTGGTTCCTCAGGGGTCTCCTGGGTGAGCATCTCTGGTGATCGGCAGAGGACCACATTTTTCTTGTGCCTCCCAGTGCAAACTTCCCTGTGGGTTTGAGTTTGGAGATGAGTTTCAGGGCCTGGCTTATGGCCACTCACTAAGGTGCTGGAAAAAAACGGTGTTACAGAATGACCTTCTCCACGGTGCAATAAGACAGACACATTGGCAGTAAATTGCCTCAATTACAGGGAACTCAGTAATTAATTAGAAGCTGGGAGTCTTCCCATCCCTTAGTGCAGCTCTGAAATTAAGAGTCTGAGTGAAGAATAACTTCCAGGCCAGAGAGGCAGTGCTGGGGCTGCCACACAATTGTCCCACACACAGAGAACTGCAATTGCCTCCTAGATGTTGATCGATCTGCTTTTGAGTTGGCAGCAAGGACATGAGTTTGACCTCTGCCTGTGGAGAGCAGAGAGAAGACTTCAGGCAGCATCTGTGGAAGGGGATCCTGAGCAGTTACTGTCACTGCAAGGGGAAAAGTGCCTGCTAAAGCTGGGAAGGGGCTTTCTCCTCATTGGAAAATGATGGAAGTGGTTGAGGAGGGTGAACTCATAGAGACACAGCCTCATAGGAGAGGTTGGGATCTGTCCGTGGAGGGTAGCTAATGAAAGTGCCTGAGAAGATGCTCCGTGCATATGAACCACAGAGTGCTGAGGATGTACCCGTGCTGCTGCCCTCTGCCTGCCTGGGGAACCAGTGCCCAGTGACCTACCAAAGTCAAAGCCCTACTTTTAGTGCTGAAGAGCAAACACACGGGCCAGAGGGACAAGGAGGCATCGTAATCTCCCTCCTATCGTAGGCTAAATCCATCTCTGCCTCAAAAACATCCGGCCTGGCTCTGCACAGCATCACTGCAGCAGGGCTGGGATGTTCCTCAGCAAACCCACTAACCTGGAGATGGGCTAATGGTGCCTGCAGGACACCGGCCATGGTCCCAGCGGCCAGGAGCAAAGGCAATCAAAACCTCCGAAGCAGCAATCAGACCCCTTCAAATTGAGGCAATGTGAGAAGTGAGTTTGCAGCTCCGGATCGATCCGCAGCCAAGGTCACTCAGAGAAAAGCCGGGTTCCTGGAGGAGCCACTGTGGAAAGCAAGTTGTAATAGAAATAAGTTGTAATAGTCTCCAGCCAGCACAGACCTCCAGCTGCTGCTGACCCAGTTAACAATAGCACTCACCTGCAGGGAACTTCCACTCCAGTTTTGAGGCATTCTGTCAGGGAAACCAGACCATGGATGGAGATGTGCTTGGGAAGGATGTGCGATGCTGCCAGGATCTGGCTCTGCACAGGGTGCAGGGAGGGTTCATGCCGGTCATCTCAGCCCAGTGGAAAGCATAACACTGCTATGAACAGTGATCCCCATCCACTGGGATGAGCACATCCCTGTCGGGTGGAGGGATTCCAGATGGTCTTGCCATGGCCTGATGAGTGCAAACCTCACATACTCAGAACGCATCGAAACACAAAACCCAGAGAGAAGGAACATGTGCCTCACCCACAGCATAGCCATCACTTTAGGTTTGGAAGGGAATCTCATGCTATCCAGGGTGTCTCTCAGAGCCTCATCTCCTGAGCCCATAGCATAAAGCCAAGAGGTAGAGGAAGGAAGGGTCGGGATTTGGCTGGGGACTCACTGCTGGAGTCAGCAATGGGTTGGTGTGAGGAGCCCTGGAGAGCAGGCTGAACGTGAGCAAACCACAGGTGATAAACTGCTGCATTAGGGGGATTGAGGCCAAGATCAAGGAGAATTATTTATCCTCTGGATGAGCAGTGGGAAGGTCACTGTGCTGGGCTGTGGCTAGCCGTGGGAATAGGAGGATGAGGTCAGATCTAACCACAGCTTCAGCTCCCTGGGGGCGATTGCAAAGAAGACAGAGCCAAACCATCTCATTAGTGCCAAACAATGTGACAACAGACAGTGATCACAGAGTGGACCTTCAAATATTCAGGGTGGACATTAGGAAAACTTCTTCACATGGATGCATGTGATGCAGTCCTGATGCAGTCTTGATGCAGCAATGGGAAATCCCTGCCCTCAGGGGAGTTTCAACACTACGGTAGGCAAAGCCACAGCCACTCTGATCAGGTGTTGGTAAGAGTGCTGCCATGTCCTGCCATGAGCAAGCAGCTGGGCAGAGATGTAACTCACAGCACTGAGCCTGCTGAACATCACTGCTCTCCTGGCTGGGCTCCAGTCCAGGGATGCCCTGTCATGGTGTGGCTTTGCAGAGGTCCTGCTTGGCTCCCTGCTCCTCAGCCCAGCCGCAGTGCCTGCTGCCTGCACTTTGGTCTCTTCAGTGATCTCTCCTACTGACCTTGAGATGGACAGAATTGCATCTTGGACACATCCATCGACTTTTGATGGAGCCCTGAGTGGTGGGAAGAAGACAAACATGAGCCATGGTGGCAAGCAAATCAGTGTCCCATACTGTTTGCCGTTCTCCCCTGGAAAAATCAGTGCAAGGCAGCACCAGCCCTGCCAGGCTCACCTCAGCACTGCAAAGCAGAGACTCCTGTTGCATGCCTTGGGGCTCCTGGCATGTTGTCAGTATAGCTCTGGGCACCCTGCTCTGATCCCTTCTTATTTATGGCACATCCTTCCTGTCTTCTCCCTGCTGTTACTGCTTGAAATGCTGTAATTTAGATTCCGGCTGTGTTTGATTGCAAACTCTCCCAATCTACAAATTCCAGTGACAAGCACTAGAGCAGCTCATTTACATGCCAAAGTGATCAATCCGGAACCGCTTGTTACACACACGAATAAATAAATAACAGATACTCTAAAGAATGGGAAACAAGCAGTCCAACTTGCCAATACATGCCAAATAATGACAAGCCCTAAGATCCTGAGCAGAGAACAAGAGGAGAATGGATGGGACAAGCTTGCCCAGCATTGGCCAGGGCTGCTCACCTCTCACTTACCTCCTCTCATCCCATAAGCCAAAAGGGATGTGCATCAATGCCAGGTTACAGTGAGCAAAGACTGGAGCATGAAATCCTGGCTGTTAAACCACACGCCTGCCCTTGTCTCTTACATCTGATCTGTCTTAGGAATAACACATCCCCTGTGACAGGAATTTAAACATCTTAGACAATGGCAAGTGGCCTTTCAGCCTGATTTTCAGCTGACATCGCAGGAAATCCTTCCAGGGCACCTGAACCATCCCAGCTCCTTGCTCCGTTGATTGAAGCATGGGAGCCCTGCACATTCATACAAACCTTGTTTTTCTGGTGATCAGCATCATTTTGGGACAGGTCAGGTCACCAACTGCAGAAGCAGTCTTTGTGGCTCCTTGAGCATCATTAAGCCATCAGTGACTGTGGAAACATGGATGCTCTGAGCTGTGCTGGGTCTGGGGGAACCCCACCAGTCCAGTGAGCATCCACACCATTTAGGACAGCTCTCATGGCCTCCTGTCTCTGCTGCAGACCCAGGATCAGCATCACTCTGGATGGATTTCACCCTGAGCAGCCCTTTTCCTTTCAGGATGATGCAGCTCCTTCACATCTTTGCTTCCTGTCCTGGTGGGTGTGGGTGCAGCCTGGGGGGCTGGTGAGGTGTGTGCAGTGCATCGCTCATCTCCCACCACCTCCCTTTTTGCTGTCTCCTGTGCAGTGACAGGGAGGTGTCAGCTGCCTGATTCATCCTCCTCTGACAGCTCCTGCCTGTCACTCCTTGGACCCCCAGGGGATCCCAGCGGGGAAGGCATCATCGTAGGAGCATCTCTCCCTGTTGTCTGCTGTCAGGCAGCTCATGTGTGCTTACAGGCACTGGGGATGCAGGGAGGAGACGTTTCAGGGGTCAGTTTTCTCCCATGGAGGGGCGCAGTGCTGGGATGGCTCTGACACATCCTGCCCGGTGACATGAAGGAGCTGCCCCATGGCCCATCCTGGAAGGAGGATGGTTTCTCAGGGTAAAATTCATCTGGAGCGACGCTGATCCTGGGCCTGCAGCAGAGTCAGGAGGCCATGAGAGCTGCCCTAAATGACGTGGATGCTCACCAAAGTGCTTAGGTTCCCCTGGACCCAGGGCTGTCCTCTTTGGGGCAGGTTCTGGGGTCTCTGCAGAGTACCTACAACCACTGAGTACTCCAGTGCATAAACACCTTCTCTTCTGCTTTGAGCTTGACCCCATTTCACATCATCTGGGGGTCTCCTCATAGTCCCTCTTCCATGTTGGACCCTGCTGGTGGTGGTGCTGGTGGGACACTGCTGGACCCACATCAGCAGGGATAACCTGCCAGGGCTTCACAACCACGGTTTCATCGTTACTGTGGAAACATCACTTCTGCCCCAATCTTGGAGGTGCCAAACTGCTCCCAGCTTGGGAAAGGGCATTTGTGGCCTTACTGGGGCAGTTTGCAGGTGGGAGCTGGGGCAGTTCAATCTGGAGAAGAAAAGACTTCAGAGAGACCTTACTGCAGCCTTTCAGTACTTAAAAGGGGCCTGTAAGAAAGCTGAAGGGAGACTTTTTAGCAGGGCCTGTTGCAACAGGACGAGGGGTGATGGTTTTAAACTAAAAGAGGGAAATTCAGGCTGGATGTGAGGAAGAAATTTCTTACAATGAGGGTGGCAAAACACCAGCACAGGTTACCCAGAGAGGTGATGGATGCGCCACCCCTGCAGACATTCCAGGCCAGACTGGATGTGGTTCTGAGCAACCTGATCTAGATGAAGCTGTCCCTGCTCATTGCAGGGGGCTTGGACTGGGTGAGCTTTGGAGGTCTCTTCAATCCAAACCACCCCGTGATTCTGCGATTCCATTCCGGATCCCGATGCGTGGTGGCTCCGTGCCTGGGCAGGGCTGCCCTTGTGCTCGCTCACTCTGCAGCGGGACCCCCAGAGGTACCGCTTTGAGCACACGGCGATGCTAACGGAGGGTCCCCCGCACTCGGCTTTAAGCGGAGGAGCAGCGGCATCACCGGGAATGGCTGAGGCAGCACTGCCACCTCGCGGTGCGTCTCCCCACTGCCGCTGCCCGGAGCCGCCCTAGCCGTGTCGCGGAGACACCTTGAGGCAAGGGGCAGGAGGGTGCCAGGCTGGGGCTGCGTTTGGGCTGGCACACGTGGTCTGCAGAAGCCTCCAGGATGGCTCCCCGCAGCCACCCACCCATCCACCCATCCACCCATCCATCCATCCATCCATCCATCCAACCATCCATCCATCCACCCATCCATCCATCCATCCATCCACCCATCCATCCATCCAACCATCCATCCATCCAACCATCCATCCATCCATCCATCCATCCATCCATCCATCTATCCATCCACCCACCCATCCATCCATCCATC
>JANRGW010039365.1:20454-31151 GCA_024733675.1 Psilopsiagon aymara | reverse complement strand
ATCCATCCATCCATCCATCCATCCATCCATCCATCCATCCATCCATCCCTCCCTCCATCCCTCCTTCCTTCCATCCATCCATCCATCCCTCCATCCATCCATCCATCTTCTGGAGCCACCATTGTCCCAGCTGCAGATCAGGAGGAGGATGGAGGAGGAAGGTTGGCTTGAACACAGCAACACTGAAAGTCAAGCAAGTGGGGCTAAGCACTGATCAGGAGTCTCAAGAACCTGGAGGAGGTGCCACCTGAACCAACACCACCTTCAGGAGATGCTGGAAGCCGGTAACCATCCCCCTGTAATTCAGCATTTCAGTGGGGTTAGGGGACAATCAGAGACAAAGAACATAGGAGCATGAGGCCATTGATCAGTCCTGGATGAAATGACAGAGTGATCACATTTTGACTGTATGTGAAGGAAGGGCAGTAGGGCAGAACCACAATTACTGTCCAGAAGCTCTGCCTTGCAGAAGGTCTTTTCAAACTCACCCGTCATCTCTTCTTGACACAAATACAGGACTGGTTCATAGAGGAACCGTGATAAAATAAAATTGCATCTCTTCTGGGCATCTGATTTATTACAGGGTGACATTTTGATTAAAAATGTGTATTATATTGCATTAAGAGGGCACACACTCAACTCAGTGATAGATCTCCAAAGGTAATTATTAATGGAGATGCATCCATGAGCAAAGTTTTGTCTGGAAAGGGTCTCTGGGTTTGTTTCTGGTTTCACATCAGCCATTTCCTTCTTAAGCTGTTTCAGAAACAATATAACACCTGCCTTGGACAGCGAGAGGTGGCCTGGCTGGTCCCCAGGGTCCCCAAGGTCTTGCTGCACTCATTGAGGCATATCTCATCCCTCTGCTCCCTGCTGCAGTGCGGCTTGAGTACTGGTGGCATTTGGGGGCTCTCCTGTAGCAGAGCTGACTTTGCTGGAGCCCTGCTTCATCAGGGAGCAGCCCCAACGTGGGCATATGAAGGGGTCAGCCCCCAGCAGCAGCGATGAGAAGGCTGGGTACCAGTGACAGCCACGCTCTGCCCATCACCCAGACCAGGAGGTGTCAGGAGTGGTCCCCACAGCGAGCATCCCTCGGATGCCGCCTCATGCTCACACCTCCTGGCCCCTCCTGCAGTGACAGAGCTGTGGGATGCCTTCGGGCAGCCTCCACCTTCGTGTTGCTTTGTGCCCATCCATCGTCGGTCGCAAGGATGCAGGGATGGTGCCTTGGGCTAGGCTGGAAGCACTGTGGTCCTGCACTTCTGCTGACCAAGCTGTTCCCTGACTGTGACAGCACAGCAGGAAAGGGAACAAGTTTCTCATGCAGAGAAAGTGAAACTTGGCACTCCTCTTCCCCAACCAGACAAACCACCATGCATGCAAGTACATCCCCCCACCCTGCTTCTCTTCCTCCCTGCTTGCAGGGAAAAGCCTCTAGCAAGGAGAGCTGCTGTTCAGACCGGTCTGTCTTCATTCACCCCAGCAAGGAGGTAAGTCAGCCCCAACAGCAAGGGACACATATCTCCTCTGCCAGCACTCACCGGCCCTTGCTGCCTGTCGCACTTGCCTCCTCCACAAGTAGGAAAAGGAGAATATGATGACAGGGGAAAGGGAGGGATGCAGTAATCTGCCCTTGCTCCATGCGGTTGTGAACATCGCTGGGTTCTGCAGGTTTGTTCCGGGCTGAGCACCTCAGGTTTTGGTGTTGGTCTGTGTACTCAGGACATCCCTTCTCTCTCCCAGCTGTGTGTGTTGGACAGATGGATCTCCTTCTGCCTGTTTATCCCCTTCCTGTTTATCCCCCCTCCGTTGTGTTTTTTGCATCCCTTCCTCACTTGTGGTCTCTATCCCATGGGACCACTGCCCATATCTCAGTGCTTCAACACTTCTCTGCACGCACCTGACATGCAATCACCCATCCCAAGAGCAAGCAAAGGGTTTACACTGTGCTTCATGTCATGTGCTTTCCAATCCCACAGTCCCACCTTGGCCACACATCAGATTTTCTGTAACATCAGTAATTTCAGATCACGTAAGGAAACACCCACAAAATCCTTCTGTGAAGTTATTTTCACTACTGCCTGTGGTGTCCTGACTGTATTGGACAACACAAGGGTGCCGTGGTGGATCTGTGGATGCACCTGATGAAAGCGCTCGTGTGTGCATCCAAGGTGTGTTTGCTGTGCGTTTTGCCTCCATCCCCAGTTCCCTCCCCCTGTCTTTGCAGGGAGGCAGGATGCGCCCCAGGCTTTGGCTGGTGACCAGCACCCTGGCAGCACTGCTGGGCATGGCCCTGCTGGAGGATGGTGTGTGCCGGGCACCAGATGGCAAGGATGGCTTACCTGGGGCCCCTGGCCTTGATGGGAGGCCAGGGCAGAAGGGTGACATAGGAGAGCCAGGTAAGGGGGAGCCGGGGATGTGTGGTGCAGGTGATCCTGGGGCCTCAAGCCCCTTGGTAGACGCATCACGGGCTGTGGGAGTAGCTCAGGTTATGACAGATGTGTGAAATTCTCCCCCTCTCTCCAGGGAGATCAGCACAGAGGACGGGCATCCGGGGACTGAAAGGGGATGCAGGTGAGCCAGGGCCTCCTGGCATCCCAGGGTATCGGGGCTACCATGGCCTGTCCGGCCCCCCTGGGCTCGCTGGGCAGCCAGGGCCAAAGGGGCACAAGGGGAAAGCTGGCAATGTCCTGGAGCAGCCGCGTCCTGCCTTCTCTGCCTCGCGGAGGTCCCCACCATCCAGGGGCAGTACCGTGGTGTTCGACAACATCATCACCAACCAGGAGAGCTCCTACAGCCCCCAGACTGGGGAGTTCACCTGCAGCATCCCTGGGATCTACTACTTCTCCTACCAGGTGATCTCCAGCGGTGACCTCTGCCTGAGCATCACCAAAAACAGAGAGAAAGTGGTCAGCTTCTGTGACTCAAACAGCCGCCAAATACTGCAGGTGAACTCAGGCAGCAGCGTGCTCAGCCTGGAGCAAGGGGACCGGGTCTCCCTCAGCACCGACCCTGCCCGGGGCAGCATGATCTACAGCGGCTCCGAGGCAGACAGTGTCTTCAGTGGCTTCATGCTCTACCCGCTGATGGGCTGATGGGTCCATCCACCAATCCAGACCTGCCTGTCTGCATGGTGTTTCCCTCTGCGAGTGCATGGGATGGCTCAGTACCACAGCAAACACAGATGGCTGCAAACTGAGTCATCAGATGGGTCCTGTGCTTCCAGAAGTGTCACAGAGTGGCCAGGCTGTGGGTCAGCACTGGAGCTCCATGCTGAGCCTTCCCACTCCATCCTGGAGGCAGAGGGCATTCAGACACCACAGTGGAGAGGTTCAGTTGTCCCTGGAGACAACTTTACCAGCTGCGGTTCTCTGTTCCTGAGTGGGAAATCACTGTGTACCACTGCCTCTGCTACCCCAACCATTGCAAAAGCCCTTCTGGCAGCCAGCCACTGCTGCTTCTCACACCCTTCTCCATCTGCATAAATAAACCTTTTTTCCACAACAGCTGCTTGGGTTTTCTTTCCTATTCATGTGTCTTCCCCAAACCATCAATGTCCTGGGACCTTTCCCAAGCTGCCCAGTGAGAGAAGGGATCTCAGCTTGCCCCTGGCTAATTGCAGACCCCAATTGCAAAAGCAGAGGGACTGGAGGGACTGAATGTACAAGCAGAGCAGTTACAGGGAGGAACAGGAAATGTCTGGGACTAGCTGATGTGTGTCCTTTCTTGGATGAGTTGAAGGTAGCTGTCCTGTACAAGTGCAACTACAGGAAGATCATGATCATCTTCACCCACATGGTACTCTTTGGTAGCCAAACTCTCCCAGGGAGGGGAAAAGCAGCTGTGGTCCTCCAGCCTTTCAGCAAGGAGTGACAGGGAGTTCAGGGTGGATGGTATGGTTGTGGGATGATGGCGGTGGAGTGTTGAGGTGATGCTCTTCTCTCCTGGGAGCTTGGGGTGATACTAGTGGGCAGTACTGCAGGCTGGGTGGGTATCAGGCAGCCAGAAAGCGGCAGAGAAGTGCCCTGGCTTCAGCTGTTAGAGTTAATTTTTCCTCCTAATAGCTGATGCAGTGCTGTGTTTTAGGCCTTAGTCTGAGAGCAATGCTGATGACACACTGATGTTTCAGTTGTTGCTCAGTAGCACTTATCCTGATCAAGGACTTTTCAGTCTCTCATGTATTCCACACCACAGCACATCATGCCCAGTGTAGAAACTGGAGAGAGTTGGCCAGGAGGGGCTCATCACTGCTTGGGACTGGGATGGGCATCCGTCCATGGGTCGTGAGCAGTTGTATTCTGCACCAGTGTTGTTTGTTGGCTATATTTTTTGTTTCATCTCTCTATCTATTTGTTATCCCCCTTCTCATTGGTATTAGCATTGGCATTAGTGTTATACTGTACTTCATCTTAATTATTGAACTCTTCTCATCCCAACCCATGGGTTTTACCTTTTCTCCAACTCTCCCCATCCCACCATGGCAGGGGGCTGTGGCTGAGCAGCTCTGTGGTTCTTAGTTGCTGTCTGGGCTTAAACCACAAGAATAAGTATTCCATGTAGGTGCCATATCCTGGGGTTGCTACTCAGAGGAACTGCTATGCACATGTTGGACAGTCAGATGTCTCCATTGCTGGAATAGTGAGGAAGAGGTCAGCTCAGCAGTAAGGAGCAACACCCTGACCAGGGTTTCTGGGTTCCCAGCAAACCCAGCACCCAGCAGAGGTGGTGAAGCACAGGGCAAGGTGCAGGGAGGACACATGGCCAGAAAGAAGGAGAAGCATCCTTCAGTGCCATTGCCTGAGGGCGGAGCATGGTCCCATCAGAGCCAGGCAATGGCCTTGCACAAGCCCTTCCTTGCACACACATCTGTGGCTACGTGGGGCTCTGCTCCCCATCCATTTGCTGCCTTTCTGCTCAGAAGTAAGTTCAGGATGTGCTGCAGTGGCACAAGCACAGATCTCACTGGATGTGGGCAAGACAGGGAAGTGCTTGCTCAGAGGAAACAACCAGTCAGGAGGATCTGAAACTCCTCTGAGGTTTCTTTGTCCCCACAGGCCCTTTCCTAACTCTGAGACTTCCTCAGGGAGGGTATAACGGACTCACACACACTTTGCTGTGCCGGTGGCAGTGCCCACAGCAGACAGAGGGCTCAGCAGCACTGAAGCCCCCACCAGAGGTAAGAGGTGCCGCAGGGTCCATCTCTTTGGGGTGGGCTGCATGGGAGCTGGGAGCCCATCAGTATGGCACAGCACTGGGCTATGTGAGAGGAGGTGGAGAAGGAGATGCAGGCATGGCCGGGCTGCACACATGTCATGGGGAGGACATGCACGCTGCTCTTGCTGGGGGAAGACCTGTTTCTATGGGCCAAGGATTGTCGTGGGAGATCCCCACCTGATGGGGGCTTGAACCTGATGGGCAGAGCCAGGAAACTGAGGATGCTGCTGGAGGAGGGGTGGGATCACTCGGGTCCACTGCCGGGCAGTTGGAATGGGGGGAGGATATTGAGAGCTCAGCCATCACAGCCAGGAGCTCCTGGTGCAGTCAGCCTCATAGCACCTCCTTTGTCCCATAGCCTGGAAGCCACCATGCAATGCCTCCAGCCCCCAACACTTTCTTTCCCTTTCCAAGCTCCAGAGCACCAAAATGGGGCAGAGCTTCTGGGAGCAGCTCCGCCTGGTCCTCGCCCTCCTGCTCCTGAATCTGGGCTCTGCTGTGGCCGGAGATGCTCATCACAGCTGCTATGGGGTTCCAGGCCTGCCAGGCATGCCAGGTCTGCCAGGCAAGGATGGCCGGGATGGGCTGAAGGGAGCCAAAGGCGAGCCAGGTGAGTAAACAAGGAGAGGAACCACACAGGCTGTTGAATGGTTGCCACCGGGTCCTCCATGGCTGCTCTGCCTTGGTTTACAGGCATAAGGAGAGCATCCTCTGTGGACAGGGCAGGAGGAAAGGCAGCTGAAGAGAGACAACAACCCTCTCCTGCCTGGGGGAAGGGGCTGGAGGAGCCTCTCCCCACATCCTGCCATTGACACTCACTCCCTTTCACCACCCCACAGGAATCCCGGCCATTCCTGCAACACAAGGGCCCAAGGGAATGAAAGGGGAACCAGGCAGACCTGGCTTGCCAGGTAAGAATGGCCCCATGGGCCCCCCTGGTGCCCCTGGAGACCCTGGAGACCCTGGCATGGCTGGAGAGCCGGGAATGCCAGGCAGCTACAAGCAGAAGCACCAGTCAGCATTTTCAGTGACGAGGCAGACTGGTGAGTACCCCTTGAAGTACATCCCCGTGGTGTTCAACCACATCATCACCAACACCAACCACGACTACAACACCACCACGGGCAAGTTCACCTGCAGGATCCCCGGCCTCTACTACTTTGTCTTCCATACATCACAGACAGCCAACCTCTGTGTCATCCTGCACAAGGATGAGATGAAGATGGCCAGCTTCTGCGACCACAAGACCAACACCATGCAGGTCAGCTCTGGTGGGATCCTCCTCCACCTGGACACTGGGAATCAGGTCTGGCTGACAGTGAATGACTACAATGGCATGGTGGGCATCGGCAACTCTGACAGTATCTTCTCTGGGTTCCTGCTTTTCCCGGACTAGCGGACCACCAGAGCCCACCCCAGCATGCTGGCCTCTTCACCCTGCCCTGCAAACACTGCTGCTTGTGCCAGGCTGCTGCTGATGCTCCAGGTTCCCCCGCTGGCTGGGAAGCCCCAGTGAAGAGGTCAGAACTAGCCTCAGACACAATGACCTGGCCTGGGGACCGAGAACAGGAGGCCACTGAATGGGGCAAACAGGCACATCTGGATGCATCTGCACCCAGAGTGATGGTGCGAAGCCCCCAGAGTGCTGCTGGCACTGCCACGTGCATCCACCCTGAGAACCCCATATAACCTGACTGAGGCAGAGGTCTCTCTGCCCCTTTCCCCTTCCCAGCAGGACAGCCATGTGTCTTGGAGCAGGTTTGCAGCAGTGCCTTTGCCATGACCCAGCTACGGAAAGCGTCAATAAAACTTTCCCCAGTGCATGTGGCCCAGCGTGTTTGCTTCTCCATGACTTGCCCTGCTGTAGGTGGAGCCCACGTACATCTGGGTGAATGTTGTGTGCATGTGTGGCATCAGAGCAGCCCCGTTGTCCCTGGCATGTCCGTGTTCAGCATCAGCGCATCACACACCATTCACATCCCTGGCTTTGCTGGGTGGGGTAGGACTCACAGCAACACTGACTGCAGGCAGGGGCAACCAAGAGTCCTCCAGGTAGCGGTCCTCATACTCCTGTTCCCCTCCAGTTCAGTTGCAGAGAGCCACAGAGCCTGCAGCACACTTCATAGCCTTGCCTCTGGTGGCTGACACATCCCAGCCTTAACGGGTTGAGGGCAGGGGAAGCACTGGTTTCCATGAGCCTGTGGCTTTGGAGTCTACAAAGCCCACCAGAAGAGTCCTCTTGGTGGCACACTTTGTGCAGTGGAAATGGAGGTCATTGCCCAAGAACGCTCTGTGCTCCACCACCACGAGCATCAGCAGAAAGCAGGACTGGAAATGCTTTTACCACAGGATGGAATCACTTCCCATCCTCAGCATTTAGGAAAGCCTGGAGAACTGATTCAAGGTGATGGATACTGAGACCCTGTAGCATCCTCTGGCCTGAGCTGGGTACGTGCAGAGAAGCCTGGGGGATGACAGTTCAATGCATGCACATTTCTGCAGTCCTGAGGGGTTACCCCAAGCTTGTCTGGAGCTCATGGCAGCATTCCCAGTAGCAACCACGACCCAAGGAGTCTGCAGGGCAGAGCAGACATCCCTCTGCTCCCCAAGCCCTGAGCTGCATGCCTGGGGCCTCAGGTTGCTGCTTGGGTATGCCATGTTCTGAGCTGATGGACAGCATCTGTGGCGGATGTGAAAGTGCCACTGAATAAAGGGTAGGAGCTAAAGATAAAAAAGGGATGTGGCCCAGATCCTTTCACAATAACCCTTCCAGCAAACTTCTGCTTCTTCTCATAGGCATTTCCAAGCAGGACGCTGGTGTGTCCTGCCCCATCTCCCCATCTGCGCAACAAGAACCTCAAGGTAAGAGCAAGACATGGGCAAGGCTGAGCCCCAGCTCCACCATGCAGGTAGGAATGTGTGGGGAACCTGGCAGCACCAGGCTGCTGGTGCTTGACTCCTTGCATGGAGCACAAAAGGGGGCCGCTGAGCTGGAGGTGGTGGAGATCCCTGATGGGACCTTGACCCCTCCTGCTCCACCTGGGGAAGGGGGAGATGAAAGCGGAGATGGCAAAGGCCCAGCAGGGAGAGCAGTGATTGAGCATCAGCCTGAAAGGCAATGGGAAATTCCACCTGAGGGCAGTGAGTGAGCGTGCCGGAGGTGATGTAATGTCCAGATACAGCCCTGGCATGTGCAGTGCTCACCACGCACGCAGCTGCACCAGGAGCTGGGGAAAGGAGCCGAGATGTGGGATGCAAGGATGGCAGAAGGAAGATGGGACCCCAGGGACTAGAAGCCCATATGACGGTCTCTGTAAGGTTCGTTAGATATAGAAATGCTTCCAGGATGAAGCAGGCGTGTGGCAGAAGGCAACAGGAACACACAGGGGTTAGAGGGCAGGTTTGGGATTTCATTGCAACCTGCAAGGATGCTGTCCCTCGGAAGTGCTGGTGGAAAGCGAGAGCTTGCAGATGAGAAACTGTTCCTGCCTGGGGAAGGATTTTACCCCGCAGGTGTGATCTTAAGGTGGGGTGGTGAATTTCTCCTCTGAGAGAGCAGTGGGGACCTGCAGCACAAGCCTGTGGCAGCAGCATGGCCAGGCTGGCCATCAGACCCCTGTTCCCAGACATCCATGTGGCTGAAGCTCTGGGCACTTGCACTGACAAACCCTCGCATGCCCAAAGGGGCTGGTCCTTCCAAGGACATCAGGAGAGTGGATTTGGCTTTGCAGCAGGATGCTTTCCCTCCCTGATAGCATCACCCAGATGTGCTTCTAGCCATTGTTCCCCAGAGCAGCAAAGAGTGCCTCCCCCATCCCTCCCATGGCACAAGCCAAGCCCCTCAATGTCCTTCTGTGCTCCAGCAGATGCAGACCCTGTGGGCGATGCTGATCTGTCTGGCTGGAGGGCAGCTTGCAAGTTCCACCCTCTGCAAAACCTATGGCAGCATCCCAGGCATCCCAGGGTCACCAGGACAGCCTGGAAGCAACGGCAGAGACGGGGAGAACGGCCCAAAGGGCGACCAAGGTAAGGAGGAGAGGTGGCAGTTGGGGAAAATGTCATCTTGGGAATGCTAAGAGCAGGAAAAGGCAGTGCAGGGTACATGGTCCTGGGAAAGCAATCCATTTTCCACCAGTGACTTTAGGAGGTTATCACGTAGGGGTGATGCTTGGGGGCAAAAGGGGAGAGACTGAAGGAATGAAAGCAGGGTGCATCACTGATGCCAGGCAGGTAGGACTCTCCATTGACATTCACTCCATGCAGGTACTGGTGGTTTCCTTCTCAGTGCCCTCTGCAGACCCATGGGGATCAACTGAGACCACAACGACTCTTCCTTCCGCTCTCTAGGTCCCCCTGGCCAGGTGGATCACGAAGGAGACATGGGGGAGAAGGGAGACCCAGGACTACCGGGACACCCTGGGAAGGTTGGCCCCATGGGCCCCCCTGGTTCAAAGGGATTACCAGGTCCCATGGGAATCCCTGGCCCTCAGGGGGATGCTGGTGACTACAAGGCCACCCTCAAGTCCGCTTTCTCTGCTGCCAGAACCATCAGTCCCTACCCACGCCGGGAGCAGCCCATCCGCTTTGACCGCATCATCACCAACGAGAAGGGCCACTACGAGAACAGATACGGCCGCTTCCTCTGCCGCATCCCTGGCATCTACTACTTCACCTACCACGTCACCTCCAGGGGCAACCTCTGCCTCAGCGTGAAAAGGGGCCGGGGGGGCAGCAGGGGTGAGAAGGTGGTGACCTTCTGTGACTATGTGCAGAGCAGCTACCAGGTCACCACGGGTGGCGTGGTCCTCAAATTGGCAGCCAATGAGTCCATCTGGCTGGAGCCAACGGAGAAGAACTCCCTGGTGGGGATAGAAGGGTCCGATAGCATCTTCTCTGGCTTCCTCATCTTCCCCGATGCTTAGCCTATTGAAGGTGTTCTGCATCCTTTCTCCTGTAGCTGGCTTATCCCTGCAGGGCAGAGGACTCCCCTGGAAATCTGAATCTTTGCTCCAGATTTAGTGCCTTAAGCAAGCAGCTGCTGCTCTTGCACATTAAATGACAGCTCTTTGTGCTGCTGACTCCTTCCTGCCTGGGATTTGCCTCTTTCCCCCAAAATAATGCTCAGATATGCAGGGCACTGCTTCTCACACCCCTGAGTGCAGCCTGGACTCTACTGCTGAGCAGAGCCAGATAATTCATGCAGTTCCTGCTGCAGATCACTGTCACAGAGCCACACAGCAAAGGTCTCAGCCCAGGGTTAGGAAAACAGAGAGGAAAACATGGTCTCTGGCAGGAGGTGGGAGATATAACAGAGAGGGAAAACTGCAGACACTGGGTACAGGTGGTAGATGGGGAGATGATGGAGGCAGCGTTGTACTGAAGAGTCCTGAGGCTCATTGGATATGGGGACACCAATCTCTTCTGGAGTTTTTGTTTTGGGTGGTGGTAACTGTAATATCCAGAGAAGACTGTGAAGCTTGTGC
>JANRGW010039365.1:0-20094 GCA_024733675.1 Psilopsiagon aymara | reverse complement strand
TCAAGGCCAGGTTGGACACAGGGGCTTGGAGCAACTGCTCCAGTGGAAGGTGTCCCTGCCCGTGGCAGGGGTTGGAAGTGGAGGAGCTTTAAGGTCCGTTCCAACACAAACCAGGCTGGGATTCTATGATTCTATGAAGTCCTAAAGCACAACCAAGTCCTCTCAGAGATGTCTTTATTCACAGTAGATCTGATGGACCCAAGGACCTCCAGAGCTGAGGACCCCAGGAATGTCCCCATTCCTGGGAAAGGTGACAATCTAGCATTGCACCTGGATGGGCAGGTTGCCCGCAGCCTCCAGCCCAGCTGTGCTGGGTTGTGAAGCCCATTGGGGTGTCCAAAGGGCATTCATGACATAGAAGAGGAGAATATTTGTGGGGGTCTGGGGTTTAAAAGGGCCTTGATGAAGGGGATGATAAAGGGCTTTGGGGGTCGGATATGGACTGGATTTTATGGAGCATTGCCACTGAACTCTCGGGGTCTGCTTGTGGGTCCAGGGCCCCACATTAGTGGCCTGCACAGCGAGGTGACCAGGACTGATGCAGCCAGCTTGAAGGCTCCCGACTGCCCGGGGTAAATCGCCGGCAGATGGCACTGGAGACTGGATCAGCCCTCGCATCCCTGTCCCGCCGGAGGGAGAGCGGAGCTTGCAGGGCGCCGGTCTGGAGCTTGAAGCGAGGCTTTGACTTCGAGGAGGCACCGGGCAGGGTTAATGCTTCGTCCTCTCCTCATCCTCGCTGCGTCCCTCCCCCAGCAAAATCTGTGGGTTCTGTCCCCTGGGTTGCAGCCCCCCCGTGTCCCCAGAGCGCTGCTCCACATCGGAATTGATGCTTGGCATTGCATCCCAAAGATCTCCCTGTGTGGGAGCACTGAGATGCTTTTAAATGCAGCTGCATCACTTGTGCCATTCTGCAGCTGGAGATGCAGCATCCCAAATACAACCGGGTCAGCAGGGCAGGTGGAGGGAAAGAGTTTTGACCACAAAACCAGGCTGGGTGGCAAACACCAGCTCAGTCTCCTGACCCCCCAGCAGGTCTGCAGGAGTCAGCAAGCCAAGGAGGACAGGGCTGTCAACCAAAGAGCCTTGGCAGGCTGAGAGATGAGCTGGCAGGACGCTACTGACATTTGATGGAGGCAAATGCAAAGTCCTTCCTCTGGCGTGGGTTAACCCCATGCAATAGGGCAGGCGGGGACAGAAGGAACCTGAAGCAGGAAGGCATCTGAGATGTTGGTGGGCAGCGTGATGAAGCTTTCTGCCTTTCTGAGTAATTGATATAATCATTTTGGACTTTTGAAAAGGTCTTTGTCAGGACCCCTCTGAAGTGGAGCTCCTTTGATTTGTAAAACTGATGTCTGACCTAACACCAGCACAAGCCAAAGGGTTTCCAGGGTCTTGGCTGTACCTGGAGAGTCAGAGGGCAATGCAGGCACCAACTGTCTCTGAAGTGCACATCACTTGCTTGTGCAGACGGAGCACAGAGGTGCACAGCACATTGCTCCTGCCATGAGTCTCAGCCAGCACCCCTAATGCCACCACAGGCATGAGCTCCATGGAATGGCAGCTGTCTGCTCCTTGGAAGCTGCCACTGCATGGGCCATGGAGCAGCACAATCTCTCAGGTATCCAGAATGGATGAGCAAATGAGAACAGAGAGCTGTGAGTGGCTGGGGTGGGTGGTGGTCCATGCAGTGCTCCTGTTCATTTCATCCATGGCCGCTCAGTGTGGGCAGTGTGCTTCTGCCCCTGCAGGAAGACTCGAGGTCTCCACCCCACCAGGAAGAGGACCCCTTCTCCAAAGCTATTACAGCAGGCACTGAGACCAGAGCCAAGGGACCACCCTCAGGAGGAGCCTGTGTCACAGGGCTCCACATTCACTTGTCTCAAGGAAAGGACTGATTTGCACCTTTAATTAACCCTTACATCTCACCCATGGGCTCCAACCATGCACCAAACCTTAACCTGGCCATGACTGCACCCATTGCGGAGAGCTGCAGGTTTTGCTCTCACCTGGGACCTTGCAGAGCTGTCCAAGTGCTCTGTGCACGCTCTCCGTATGTGCTGCCTTTGTGCTCGCTTGCACCAGTGCATGTGCATGCTCCCACCCGTGCACACTCATCCTGCTCCATGCACGTGTGCGTGCTCACACCATGCACCCATGCGCGCTCACTCTGCTCCATGCCTGCTCCCTGCAGACCTGCCCTGACGCACACATTCTGCTCCCCTTCCCTCCTCTTTCCATTCCATGGTGAGCCCGGTTCTTCCTCGAGGTCACACCAAAGCTAAGCCGTGGAGCTTCAACACGTGGTGCTGTGACCCTCACCCGTGGAGTCGGGCCTCCACCGGGAAGCAGAGGCCACCAGATGCTCAGCAGATGTTGAGATGGATGGTGCTTTGAGGTGATTGCAGAGCAGGAGGTTTAGGGGTGTAAGCATTTTACCATAAGCAGACATGGGGTGCTTGGAGGTCTCAGTGTGTGGGACAGAGCTAACCAGGAGCACCATGGCCATGTCACCCGTCACCCTGCCCCATCATGTACCAGATCACACCTAAAGCAGCACATGTGACAGTCACTCTATGGGGACTCCCAGCAACCAGGCACATTTGGGTGCAAATCCACTGATGTGGACACTGGTAGAGAGCTGCCAGGATCCTAAAATCAACCCTTCCTGTCACCTGGCATCAGGGATCAGCAAGAACATCATCACACGGAGGTTTCCCTTACGTCTTCTACCTGGGTTTTGGAGATTTTCTGTGTCAAAGCTCCGGTGCGGGCACAAGCAGGGCTCTGGCAGGATCTGATGAGGTAGAGCATGCAAGGTGCCTGTCAAGTTCCTTGGGAAGTGAAGCTGAACTGGAGAGACCAAAGCCTGGTTGTGTTGCTTATCAGTAAGACTAAGCCAGGGATGATGGTCCCAATGATGGTCCACAGTCTGGCCTGACATCACCAGCAAACACTGTGGCATTTGCAGAGGTGCTGAGCCCCTTCCGTTCTTGGTACCTACTACCCCAAATCCATCCTCAGGACTTCTGACAAGTTTGTTTTCCCTATCCTCAGGCTTGGACCCGAACTTGAATGGTAAGAAGCAATCACTTCATTTCCCTGGAGCAATGGGGACCGGCTTGTCTCCCATCTTGAGCTGCACAGGGAATTCCTGCTTTCCCTGGCTCCTCTGCAAGCACTGGGAGCCGTGGGGGCTCTGCTCTGGGCTGGCCACCAAGGGGTTAAATCCCAGCCCTTTTTTCCTGCTCTGCCTCCTTATGAGGAGCAGCCTTCGAAGGGCTGCAGAAAGGCTCTTTCTTTCCCCAGCAGATCTCTGGGAATGAAGTCTGTGTTCCAGATATTAAATTACTCATAAAATAGTTGGCCTGTCCCCGAGGCAGCTCCGCAGCCCCCCCCCCCGGCCCCCGCTGCCCGCTCTGACGGGCTGCTGATGTGCATCTGCATGTCACCTCCTGCTACAAGGTCAATCTCTCCAATTTAAAGCAGCAACGCTGGAAAGCAAACCAGATTTCAGCCGAAATTAGCATCAAATGAAGCATTCAGGGCACTTGCGCTGTGAAGGGAGCGAAGGAAGGGAAGGACCAGCAGAACTGGGTGGTGCGATGCTGCTGCTGGAGCATCCCACACAGCCTCAGAGGAGGCAGGGATGCTGCCAGGGGAGAGGATGCTCAGGCGTCCCTGACCCTGTGGTGTGGGGTGTAGGGGTTGGGAAGAGCTCCATCCCTCTCTCCTTTGCAGCTTTGGGTGATGGAGAGTGGCTTCATCCATGTGGGAGGCTGCTTGGACCAGCACGGTCATCGGTGACCTACAAGGCCGAGGTTTCCATGGGGATGTGCAGGGATGGAGAGCCTGGCCAGTGTTCAGCTCCAGGCACAGCTCAACGTCGAGCTCGGCTCCTTCCACTCCGCTTCCTGCTGCCTCCCACCCTCCTGTATCTCCACATCAGCATCTCCCCCAGTCTCTGCCCCTACATGGAGCAGCAGCAGAAGGGGATGCAGAAGAGCCTGTTGTGAGCACGGCTTGGTCCTGCCTGTCCCGGTGCATGTCCTTAACCCCTTGGGGATGCGTCTCAATGAGCTGGGGTTTCACCCCTTGTCGTGCATGCAGATGCCCCATGGTTCCTGAGCTCAGACCAGTTGCTGTGATGGGGATCCTCTCTGCCTTTGTTGGCAAAACCACCAAACCAGCACTGGAGATGTGACAATGTGGGTCTGGGAGAGCCCCACGTGGCCCTGCTCTCCTCCCCTGAGGTTTTCTGTGGTTTGCAAGAAAAAGGAAAGGCAGAGCTCTTCTTCCTTCCACTGCTGGCTCCTGGGAGTGACTGGGGATGAATCAATGACAGTGCCCCCAGAAGCCTCAGTTTCCCCATAGGGAGGAACCGACCCTGCTGAGCTACACACCGTGTCCTGCCAGCCCTGTTGGAGAGGTGGGGTTCTCAGCCCTCATTTTGCAATACATATCATGCTCCCCACCTACGTGAGGCTGTGAGACAAGCCCCAAGCCCAGTCCTTGTCACATATGCAGCCATGTGCCACACATGAGGCAAGTCAGAGGCTCATGTGAATTAATACACATGGCACGTAGCAGGCGTACACACTGATGCAAACCACACAAACGCCACGCAGAGCACACCACATCCTGCAGTATGAGAGCAATGCATGAGCAGGCTGGGCAGTCAGCACCTGAATGATGGAGTCCAGGATTGCTCCCACCAGCCTCCTGCTGCCCTAAATCTTGCATTTACATGCAGAGGAAAAACAAACATCAAGTAAGACAGATAGGAGCCCGCAACGCAGCCGGGCTGCCATGTGCAGCCTCACAAGGGCTGCTACACTGCAGAAGGGTCCTCGGGGAAATGTGTGCAACACGCATGGACACATACCTGAAATACCCATCTGGTGTTTGAATGGGGATTATCTGGGAGTCTGCAGCCCTGGCTGACTCGGAAAGAGCAGGGGCTGGAGTCCTGAATGCACTGCTCAGTGCTGCCTTCTGTTCCCATTATATGCCAGGAGAGCTTTTGTCTGGGGATGCTGGCATGTGCAGTCACCAAGGAGACAGAACAGGATGGGTCAGCAGCAGCACTTCCAGACAGCTGGGAGGGAGCCGGACAGCCCTGCACATGCCTAAGGGAGCTGCTTCTGCTGGCAGTGCTGGGCTGGAGATGTACACCCACTATGGACATCGAGATACGCATCCAGCATGGACCTGGAGATGCACACCCATTGTGAACATGGAGATACACATCCAGCATGGACCTGGAGATGCACATCCAGCATGGACCTTGAGATGCACATCCAGCATGGACCTGGAGATGCACACCCAGCATGGACCTGGAGATGCACACCCATTGTGGACATGGAGATGCAATCCCACTATGGACTTGGAGATGCACACCCTGTGTGGACTGCACAGCCTGGTGTCCTCTACTGTGCAAGGCTGACCCTGTGCCATGGGTCCAGCCCTGGATGCCCAAGAGGTCTGAGAGGAAGGTCAGGCTCTGGCAACATGAGGGTTTTGCACATTTTTTGGCTCTTGGAGATCCCTGGACTGTCCACAGCACCAGGCACCAGCAGTGGGGAGCTCCCAGCAGCCACCAAGGCCTTGACTCTGCTCCTATGGTGGCACCTGAGCTCTGTCCAGTGCTAGGGTGGTCCTCCCACTGCCTCTATCTGCCTGCATGGAGCACAGTCCTGCAGGAGTGTCCCTCAGGATGCAGAGCCACTATGGGTGCAGTGCTGGGTGCCTCCCCCTGACCCTGAGTGCTGGCCCTGCACGTAGAAGAGCTGCCTGGAGAAAGTCAAGGATCAGCAGGCCCTTCCAGCCCCAGATGGTTTACTACAGCCGTGTGTCTGGCTGCTCACGGTGTAGCACAACTACTTGGCACAGCCTCGCAGCACAGTCTGAGATTCAGTGGTGGCTACAGCTGCTCTACCTACGTGCAGGGACACCAAACCACCCTCATTCCTCCTTACTTCTGCTGTCTTCATCCCACTGTCAGTGTGCTCCTGAAGTGTTCCCACCCCACTGCATCTACAGCACCCTTCCTGCATGCCCTGTCTGCCAAGTCAAGATGACATAGGCTGTGCAGAAGAGGATTTGGGCTCAGTGGTCCCTTTCGTTCTGGGACAATGTCCATTAGCTGTCGGTAGTTCATGGTTCAGCAATGGGGATGCTCTGGTGTCAGAAATTGCACTGAAACCCTACAGTGGAGACATTAATGATTAACCTCTTCAATGTGCACTCTCCAGAGTGGATTTTCCAGTGTCTAGTAACGTATTGAAGCTCTTGCCAACACCTTAACACAGTCTGGTTAATCAGTGAGCAGCCCAGGCTGTTACTCACTCTCAGACTGTCACACCCAGGACCACACGGGCTCGGAGGCCCCCTTAGCTGGGGCAAGATGCCCTGCAAGCATCCTTAGAGCCACATTTCATGGTGCAGGGTCACTTTGCCTCTGAATGCTGCAAACATTTTACTGCTTTGCAAGACATGGGGCATGACATGCGCTGGAAATTTTCCCAGGCCTGACATATATGTCATAGATTTACTGGCAGGCAAAGGAGGGGACATGTTGGAGCACGGACTGCAGTGGGAAGGGTGGTAGGTATGCTTGTGAGTACTTCCATTTCCAGCCCAGGCATCTGCTTTGGGGCCCTGAAAATCCAAGACAAGGCACAGGGGCAAGCGCACGTTTCAGGGTGGACTGTTTGACATCTCTGAGCCGCTGAGGCTATTGTGCAGCTCGTTTTTGCTTCCCTCGTAACTGGGGGGACTGTCTGCTGCCATACAAAGGGCAAAATGCCACAGCAGGAGACGGCCGCCGTGCTCCAGGCGCGAAAACCCAGCCGACATTTTCTTTCTTACGTGGGTTTACCACTAGATGTCATAGGAAAAGCAACGTTGCCAGCCCTGTTGAGCTCTCCCAGATGGGATTTTGGGGGGCTCATGAGTCCTCCTCCCATCGCTGGGCGAAGCATCTTCCCAGCCTCCAAAGCATCTTCCCAGCCTCCACCTCCGCTGGCTTTGTCTGTCTGCAGAGCCCCTGGAAAACACATCTCCAGGGATTCAGGGTTCAATGGATATTGAAATGCAACTGAAACCTTTTTTTCCCAGCGCCTGGCTAAGCCGCCTGCTCGGACCCTCCCAGGAGGGAGCCACACATCGCCCTTTCTCAAACCAGAGACGCTGTCACGCCGGGACCCACAGCACCTACAGCAATATGGTCCCTTCAAACAAATCGGACAAACAAGGCCTTTATAGGCACTTTCTTTTCTTCTGGAGTGGAAGAGAGAGAAGCCGGGGGAGAACTCGGGGGCGTCCCACCGCAGTGGAGCAGCGCACAAAGGCTTGCAATGAAAGGGGCACCAGCAAATCCTCTTAGGGGCTTCACTGTGTGCACATTCATATCTCGGCCCCATCTGCCGGGGGGGATCCCCGGGAGCGAGGGGGGGCAGAGGGGCTCTCCCTGCCCTGCGCCGCCAAAGCAAGCAAAGTGCATTCAGGGAGTGAGAAAGGGATGAAAAGGAAGAAAGGCCGTGCCATGGCGCAGAGCCCCGCGGTAAATGCAGCAATGGGGATGCTTTGGGTAGGGGGCCTTGCTCATAAGGGAGGGGAGGCTGTGGGGGCTGTGTGAGTACCATACCCCCCTTGGTCCTCCAGGGTGAGACAGGCGCAGGGGGAGTGAGATGAGCAGGGTGTGAGCCTGGTGCCTCTGGGCAGCAGAACTGTGCCAGCACCCCGGGCACAGAAAACACCTTCCATGGGTTTAATGATGCCTTGACTGTTGGGGACATAGTGGAGGTGACCTGGTCCCCCTGGGAAGCCAGTGTGGTGGTGATGGTGCTTGGTCCCACACAAGCTGAGCCATGCTGGGGGATTGTACCCCTGCTGCACAGCTCCCAGGGCTTTAGGGAGCCTCGTGGGGATCCGGGCAGGCTCAGGGTCATGCAGCATCACACAGCCCTCAGGAGCCAGAGTAATGGCATGTTTCATGTGGATGAGGTCGGAAGGATGGGATCCTGTCCTCCACCCCACCGTCAGGGCACAAGCAGCTGCCTAATGCTTCTTTGAAGCCAGCAGTTGTCAGGATCAGAGGACCATGAGTGGGGCCACAGCAGACGGTGGGCAGTAACTTCCAGAGGCTGGAGCCAGGCAGGGGGAGGAAATCCCTATCTGCCAAAGCAGCACTGTAGTTCAGCAGGGCTTCCAGCTCCTACAGACACCAAGCAGAGCTAACATGACTTGAGTTTCCCCCCAAGATAGGGGAAAGGCAGGGATACTCCTAGTCTGGTCTGGAGAAACCATCTATCCCTCCTTAGAAGCAGATGATGAAGGTGACTTTGTAAATAACACACACTGATACCGACTTCCAGGTACTGCAGGACAGCAAACATCCTGTATCCTATGGGTTTGCACTCATTGGGCCTTTTCTTTTTGCTGCCTGTCCTGCAGCCTCAACTCTCTTCATACAGTGCATTGGTGAGCAAAAGAACGTGTTTGAACAGGGTCAATCTACACCAGAAATTTGCTTCTCTGCTTCCCCAGGCTCGCAGCAGCCACTCTGAGATGCTTAGAAAGGTCAGGAAACATGGGGTCTTTTGGAAAGCTGGTCCATAGGAGCTGGGAGCCTTGCTTAGGCTTGGACATAGCAAAGAACGGAGCCTAAGCCCAGCCTAAGTCTTCCACCTCTCATGGGGACAACTGATGCGCTTGTCGAGTGATATCAGCGACTCACACATCCTGCAGCAGTATGGAGAGAGTGGGAAGATGCGATGTTCTCTCCCATATAGGCTAGGGATTTAATTACTGCAGCTAAGGCAGCTTGCGTCTCTTCCTAGATTGGCTCCAATCCAGTCCAGGGAGTGGCCCTTCCTCTCGGGTGGCCTGGAGCCAGTGATCCAGAAGCACTTCCAATTCTGCTGTGATGTGGTTGGGTCATGCACTGGGAGAACATCTCTTTCCTGCAGCTGGGTGGGGATGTCAGGGAAGGAGGACAAAGTTCTGGAGAAGCAATGAGGATCAGGGTGCCCCAGGCTGTGTCAGTTCTCACTGAGAGGCAGCGGAGTAGAAGGATGTGAGCAGGAGTCAGGCTGAGGTTGGGATGTGGCTGCTTTGGGCAGTCCCATCAGGGTTTCAAGCCTGTGGCTGAGGAAAGCGTGCAGGGGTGAATGGTGACAGCTATTTCCCACCTGGGGCTCTCCAAAGCCCTGTGATCAGAGGTGGATAGCAGTGGGTATGTCCATTACCCAGAGCATGCTGCTCTCTGCTGCATGCAGAAATGACTCACGAGCAGGTCAGGTAAGTCCTGGTGCCAAGCTGGTGATGAAGGTCCGACAGTGTGTGAGTGGTTCTCCAGGGTGAGTGTGAGACACAAACAGCAACAGACCAAAGATGAGGGAGGTGGAGGGCACCACGGGCCGTCCGCACCGGTCTGCTGAATGGTGCTGATGCAAAGGGCTGCACAACACATAGCCTGAGCTTGTAGTGCCAGCTCTGACTGGGGACAGCCTGTGTATCCAGCCAGCCACCTAGCTCACCAGCACAGCCTGGTCCATTCCAGTTGTGAAACAAAAAGTCTGGGAGAAGGACTCACAAGTACAGGCTCATTTAGCTGCTGATCATGACCATCAGATAACTTCGAGGGGTGGCTGGACTGGATGCATTTGGAAGAGCCAGCTGGAGCAGTTCTTCCACAGGCAGGAGAGCAAGTCGTGTTTGTCCCGCCTGGTTATTCCAAAGACTGTGTGAGGCGCGTGGGAAGAAGGAGGGGTGCAAGAACATCACTGGTGACTCTTTCTACCAGGGATCAGCATCAGTGCAGGAATCAGGGAGGGAATGCTGAAAAAGCAGAACAGCATCACAGGGACATGGCCCAGAGATCCACCACGCTTGTCCCCTTCACCACTGCCTTCTTAGCAGGAGGACTTGTGATGCCCCATGAAATGCAACCAATATGACCATGGAAAGGTGTGTGCGTGTGTGTGTGTTGCCTGTGGTGGAAAGCAGCATATATGGCTCTTTTTACTTGTTATTCTGAAGTCTGAGTGTCACCAAGTTCATCAAATGCAGACACAGCTGCATAGCTCCTGTGGAGCTCACATCCCATGGCAGCAAGCTCCCTGGGCAATCACACCGGGTGTGAAAGCATCTCCCTGATGAACAGGCTCAGAGGTCGCATCAGAAAGCCTGCAAATGTCCCCTCCTGGACACCAGAAGAGCCTCTCGAGAGTGGAACATGCTGCTGGTTTTTTGCTATATTGGATTCCAGCAGGACGTGGGAGGCTGAGCAAGGGACATCATGAGGGTCTGTGTGTACACGGGGCAGGATCCCAGTAGGGCACTGAAACCTGTGCCGGATGCTGAAGAAGTGCCTGATGCTTGTCAGCAGCCCCCCTTACTCCCCTCATCGCTGCAGGCAGCCTCTGGCTCACCCTCTGCTCTTGCAGCTTCATTTCTTGCAGTTGCACGTATTCCTCGTCCTGGGTCCCCTCCCCTTCCTCCGCAGGCCTGGATCGCGGGGAGGAGCAGCTCCTTAACGGAGCCCCTCAAAGCCTGGTGGGCTGCGCTCCGGCACGAAGGCACTGGGGTCTCTCCGCTGCCCAGGGATGCTGTTTCCCCTGGCGCACGCAGTCGCGGGGGTGACAAGCGACAGGACCTGCCGAGCTGCTGAGCAGAGGCTGGGATTGCTGCAACTGCAACCCCAGTGGTTTCCCTGCTGCGGTCGAGCTAGATTCGCGGCAGCTCCTGGAGATTTCTGGCACTGGGCAAGTCCCTCTTGGCAGCTCCTCCCCTCTCCAGGGCTGCGCTGTTTGCTTATCTAGCGCCGTGATTTAACACAGACGCAGGAACTCACACACTCTCTCCCAGTCTCCTTCAAATTACTTTATTGCTTCCTGTCAACTAGCCGAGCATATCCTGTTAATATACAATCCCCAACGAGCAGTTTTCACAGCATAATCCCCCTTCATCAGATAACGCGGCTCGACTCCCGAAGGATGCCCAGTTCTGTCGGTTAGGCACCTATGGATGCAGGATCCTGGCACCGGGCAGGTATTTTCCAGCAAAGCAGGGCTGCTGTCGTTGTTATGTTTAAAGATAAACCCCAGCACTGCAAGAGATGCTGGCCTTCTGCCAGTTCTGTGCCGTTTCCAGGGCATAAATCCTAGAGGTGGTGGTGGAAACCCTTGCAGGGGTCCAGCCCCTTGCTTGCAGCAGGACTGTCATCAGCACCAGGTCAGGGCAGAAGTGCATGTGTCTACCCGAATCCTGGAAACCCTTCAGGGGATTTTCTGCCGCCCCAGGTTTCCTTACATTGCGGCAGTCCTTGAGCAAGTCATAGAGCTGTTGGTGTCCTATTATGTCCCCTGAGGGTACTGTGTACTCTCAGCACCCCTCAGTGACATCCAACCTTCAGGATGCCTGCCAAAGGTTGTGCTTTCGAGGGGACCTGTTGTGTTTCTCCTACGTGCCTGTGACCCACCACGCTCGGGTCCCATGTGTCCCAAGATTGCATTTGTAGGACATTCACACTGTTCTGCCCCATCTGGTCGTCTCCAACCTCCTCAGGAGCTTTTTGCCCATCTGGTGTGCTCACTGAGCCTGTGCCCATGGAAAATACCATCAAGAATTTTTGACTCTTGGATGTGGAAGTGCACTGAGGACAGGCCTTATGACCAAGCAAGGTACATAGTTCAAACCCAGGCTGATGACCAAGCAAGGTACATAGCTCAGACCCAGGCTGATGACCAAGCAAGGTACGTAGCTCAAACCCAGGCTGATGACCAAGCAAGGTACGTAGCTCAAACCCAGGCTGATGACTAAGCAAGGTACGTAGTTCAAACCCAAACTACATCTCTTCTCTGTGAGAGCAGAGACCTGCGCTAAACCTCCCGACATAATCCACTGCATCTTCTGTGGCCGTTTCATCAGCAAATTGGGGTATTTCAGGACTATGGAGGCTGTTCCTGCTTGGTCCCTAAAAATCACTCCTTGTGTCTGCTCCAAGCATGCCCCTTGTCATCAGACTCCTCTGTTGGTGGAGGAAAGGGAACATATGCAACCACATAACGCAGCTGTAACATGAAATACAGGCATGGTTTTGTGGTTGTATTTCCCCTATTTTTTCCTTGATCCTGCCCCTAGGACAGTTTCTTTGTCTAAAGCTGTTCCTGGAAGTTGAGGACAATCCTGGTGTTAGTTGTTGGTTTTACTAGCAGCTGGATCTGCCCTCAAGTACTTGTGATTCTCTCTACACTTAACACCTCATTAGCTGGAACATCCACTTACAGAGCACAGTTTTGCTGGTCTGAAAAGAAGGGAAATCCTGTTTGACTCAAGAGGCACAGAGCTCACTTATCTCACAGACATCTGAACAGCCGCTCCTGGAAACGGTTCCATATTAAAAAACAGTTGAGAAGAAGTGTCTGCCCTCCCAGGTAAATCAGAGACTGATTTATTTCCTTCCTCGGATGCCTGCTGAGAAATGAATTCAGCATACTATAGCCAGCCTGACACATCCCCGCCCCCATATCCCAAGGTTTGAGGCCTCTGAGATTGCTGTGCCTGCCGGGGATGGAGCACCCATGGTCCCCCTAGGGCTGCCTGCTGCTCCCTGACTTCTGCTCCCTTTCTCCCTGCACTAACTCTCCTGTCCGAGTCCCCATCCCAGCACTGACACAGCGGCCCTGGCTCAAGGCAATCTCAGCTTTCCAAGCAGAACAAAAAACATCTCAGGGAAGGAAAAAGCAAAGAGTTGTTTTACATCAAAACCACGTTAAAGACCTCTCTGGTAGCAGCCTCAAGATGAGTATGGGAGGGGATACCCTTTGTCTCAGGAGCTCAGCTTAGAATGAATGGGGCTGGCAAGATTGTGCTGAAGGTTCCCATACATGCACGATGTAGATGCCACAGAGGTTGCTGTAGCACATGGGGCAAACCTGAGCTTCACTGGGCCTAGGAAGGATTTTCATGGCAGAAAGTAGACAGGCGGGGGGGGGGGGGGCTGCATGAGCCCAGAAAGGTTTTTCTTGAAGGCTTCCCAACTATTTTCATGGGTTTCTCTCTGTATTCTATGTTCCTGTATCTCTCTTGCCCAGCTTCCACTTGAATCCCTGTGAGATTCGTGTAGCTCTGCCAAGGAGCTCCACAGCAACTTTCTCATCCATGTGGAGAATCACCTCCCCTACTCTTAAACGCTGGCCCTGAACTTCACACATTTCATTTCCTGCCATTTCTGGGTCTGTTGAAGATGTATCTCAGCTCGGACCCTGCAGGACTGACGGGTGATTTCCCTCTGCTCACAGTGCCCTCTGGTTACTACTCTTTGCTACCATCTCTTAAGTGTTTAAAAAGACAAGGAACTTCCCTTGTAGCCCCTGGCTGCTTGCTTTCCTTAAAACACTTCTGGCAAGAGACCTAATGGAAAGCCTTTGGAAACCCCATCAGATGACATAAACAGACTGCACTGACCCATGTGTGATTTGGCCACTCTGAAGGACTTCAAGGGGCTGTGGAGAAGAAGGACTCCTCTGTCCACTAATACTCCTTCTCCCTTGTAAAAACTCGGGTCATGCTGGCCATGCAGGAGCATGGACACCTCCCGTGGGCACAGGCACTCATGAGAGGCCCCTGAAGGAGGTTTCCCCAGAGACCAGCCAGGATGCTGATGCCAATGGGCCAGTGATGTGCCAGCAGCTGCAGGGACCAAGTTCTGCACGGAAAAATGAAAAGAACCTTCTTCAACAGCACTGAAGGGCTCAATGAAAGGACCTTTCTGACCACCATGTCCCCCTGTGCTCCGTGTGCATGGCAGGGACCTGCGCAACAGCCCTTTCTCCCCTGCCTCCCCTTCCTCTAGGCTCTCTCTGCCCATCCCATGCACACCATTAAAGCTGCTCTGTCCTATCCCCCCTGTCTCTGTACTCTTGTGTGCTTCTCCAAGTACACATCCCATGATCGTCCCCCCTGTGGTCTCCAGGCAGGAGAAGATAAGTTGGTGTTAGAGTTAACTACTTAGATGAGTCTTCAATAAAGAAAAGGTAAGTAAGTGAATATTAGGATGAAAAGCTTATGCATGCATTTGCCAGCATCCAGGAGTGCTCTCATTTGCAGTACTTGCTCCACCCCAGTCTCATTTTAGCTAGAACCTTAAGGGAGTGGATATTCCCACAGCAAAGGAGGAAATGTGAAATGCCCATCATAGAGCACACGGCACTGTTCTCACTGACTCCTGACCTTTTATCTCCAGACCTTCAGGAGCACAGCTCCACTTTCCCCATGCCACTTCATATCCCTTTGCTTGCTTCTCTTTGGAAAGACCCAGACAACCGGTCTCTCTTCCAACCTTCTGCTGTGGAAGGAGATGTGATTGCCTCCTTCAGCTCTGTCTTTTTGTAGTAATCACCTCTTAGGAGAAAAGAGCAATTTCACAACATCCCATTGCTTTTGATCCCATATTTGACTTCTCGTGAACCTACACCATCTTAAGGCTGGATATTGCTCATGAGTGCCTCTGAACATAATGGTGCATTTTTTCATAGTGCTCATAAGCATCTGCAAAACTATTTTTAACACTTGCGTTGGCAAAACCCAGGTAGTTTTCTCTCCAGCTTCCTATTAAATGACATTTCAACATTCTCAATTTCAAGGATGCCACCCTGTAATTTCATAGTATTAAGCAGAGACCCGAGTCTGACATTTCAACTTTTCCAGCTTCCTTTGAACAAGTTTAAAACTATTTTCCAGAAGAGTTCTGGACTGGGGATGTCTTGGGTTACATCCTTTCCTTTTAGAAATCTTTAAAAATCAAAGCAATTAAATTGTGCACCTTTTAATGTCATTATCCCCGTCAGTATCTAATGCCTGGTAGGTTTTCATCAGAGGTTACCTACTGGGCAGATTTATCCTCTAACATTGCAATTTCTGCCTAACCATAAAATAATCAAGGATTAAAATGAAAATAGTTTCCAGAATACAAACCCTACCTTCTGCCAGTCGATGTCTCATGGTTGTAAAGTCTTCTGGATTAGATTTACATGCATAACATGACATTCTGGAGATGATTCCACCTATTCTTTGCTATATACCTAGGGTTTTTTTTTTTCTTTCTGCATTTTTTTTATACCACAGATTAATAATTTATGTTCTTGGTTGTTGCATTTCTCTGCTTTCTGGGAAATTGGGAATTCCTTGGGATTTGTATGGTTTAATTCACATTTGCATTCTCTTCATTGGGTTTCTTCCCATCTCTTCAAGGTCCTGCTTATGATGAGCATTCAGTTTTCCAAGAAGACCTGACACATTTCCAGTCCCAAAGGAGATACTTCTATAAAGTTTGCTTTGCCTAAAGTTTCTTTTAACTCTACAGTTAGCATACAGACACCACTGGATAGTTTCTGCTGTCTAGTCCAAGGTTTACCTGTTCCATCTAAGGTTTACCTGCCTGCGCTCAGTTCTCTCATCATAAACTGGGTTCATATTAGCTGTTGAACAAAGTATCCAAAATTTCCTGCCCAATTCTGCAGTTCTAAATCTATTTTAAATGCTTCAAAAGTGCCTCTTCTCTTTAATTTGTTCCCATGGATACCATTCAGAAGTTTCATTCATTTTAGGAGTGCAATTTCAAATCTTCAGTGCAATCTACCAGTTGACTTCTGCTTCTTAATTTAGCTGGAGGCTCTAAAACCTGATTTCAGACATTGCAATGGCAACAGAAACACGGCTGCCTTCTGCTCCTCACTCCTCTCTGCAGTCCCCTTGTCTCCTCAAAGAGATTAAATCCTCCCTTGAAGCTTTTCTGGGGCTCTGCTGCATTCCTGGGGTCCCAGCACAGGATGATGCTTGGTTGACCTGTGCCATCCTCTTACCTTTCCCCTTTCTTCTCTGTCTTATCCCCGCTTCTGGTTCCAGGTAGCATCAGAATTCATAGCATGCTTGAATCTTTCGTTTAGGAATAGATGAGTTCAGAAATGCTGGAGGAAAGAGCTGAAGGGGAGAGGGAGCTGCTGGTTCATCCATTAGCTCCCTTTAGGCAGGACCCTCAGCAAGCTGAACAGGTTGAGTGAGGACTCTGGCTCTCCAGTGTCACATTTCAGCACAACCCATCCAGGGCCAGGTACCCTCACAAACACAAAGAGGTGTAAAAGCCTTATCTTGATTTAACTTTGCACAGAGGAGCCTCACCAAGAGGTCTCTAATGGAGTGGGGAAGGCAGTGGGTTGCAGCCAACGCCTGTGTGAATGGTGGCTGGAGATGAGTAAAAAGAGTAAAGACGCTTGTCCACTCTGGGAAGGGTGTGAGAGAGCACTGAGGTTCCTGAAGAACGTCTCTTTTCCACACAGATGAGGGACTGAGCATCCTGAGCTGCGAGGTGCTGGGCAGCACCTGGGACTCAGCCCCTGCTGCTCCCACCCTTTCTTCCCAACGGCCCAGACCTGCTCCTCGCTGGACCATGGAGTGTTTGGGGTGACAGGAAAAGGCAAGGCAGGACAGGGGGAGGCTGTTCTCCATGACAGCCTGCAACCACATATATCCATGAGGTTTCTTGCTGTTCACACACCCTTCACAGAGGTTAGAAAAACCTGCTATTGGGAACAGTTCCTCCATCCCTGCTGAGCTTGGGAACATTAAGTAGGTGATAATAAGCGGTCCCTGAGCAGGAGGGCCTGCTCTCCTTTGGAAAGTGCTACTCCAGACAATTTATCATTCAGAGAAAGAGGGGAAAAAGGGTTAAATGCTGCCTGACTTCCCCAGCCAGAGGTGGCTTTGGTTATCTGCAGCGTGGCTGCAGGGCTACATGGTGCCTGTACATGTTTGGGGATCAAGAGTTAAGTGTTTAAATGATAAGTGATATCTTAAAAACAGAAGTTTAGCAATGAATCTTTACCGACAATACCATACTATTAGTTAATAGGCAGAATTAACTCACTGGCCTGGGGCCAAGCCCGTCACAGCCAGAGCCAGAACAGCTGAAGCTGCTTTTCACTTGGGTTTTGCTTTACGGGATTTGCTGCTGCAGGGAGACTCCGATTTCTGTGAAAATAGGTTTGTGTTTTCCTCCTCCTGACCTGCCCCAGGAAGCTCGAGGCTCCTTGGAGCCCGAGGGATTCAGCCAGGAGCTGAAAAGCTTTCTTTTTGCACGCTGAGATTGAGCAAGGGTGCTGGTCTCCTGCAGGATGTCTCTTCATGGCTCCAGACCTGCTGCCTGCCGGCTCTCCGTGGGTCTTTACAGGCAGATTTACTGCTCCAGGTGCCACCATGAGACTCACTTTTCATCCCTCACACCCAAAATTAACTGCCCTCTCCTGTCATTGAGCTTAAGCAAGTGGCTCTGGAAGAAGGAGCTTTCCTAGACCCCCATGACAAGAACCTTCTCCTGGATCCTTGTGGTAGCCAGGGCTTCTTGGATGATGCTCCCTCTCGCCCCTGGCTCCAGGATGCTGCGCTGAGCCTGGAGTCTGTGCATGACAGCTCTACACCACCCGTTGCACAGATGCTGCTTCCCTCATGCTGCTTCCCTTTGTGTCTGCCATGACTCCTGATTGTTCCCCTTTGCACCTCTTTAACCTTGCAGAGGGCGAGAGGAAGCAGATGTGATGAGCCAAAGGCTTCATGTGCAAATGAAACCTGTTCTTCCTGCACCAGGAACTGAAAATGCTACATTGAATGCGTCACCATCAAACCCATTTTAATGTCCTTTAGATGTCATCTCTCTTGGCTCTGTCTGCCTGGGAACCATCTTTTGATGTAAACTAACACGTCGGGGCAACCAAAGTGGTGGCTGTCCCATTTCTGAACCCTACTCTTGCTGCTTTTCCCACTCTTTTGTAGCAGGGTTTGAGAGTTTGATGGTGGCACTGCCCAGGGGTCAGATGTAGGCAGTGGCTACCAGTAAAATCAACAGACCTTGCCTCACAAGGTGGGACCCACTGCCTGGTGGTGGTCAGGTCCATGCAACAGCACTGCGGCCACTTGTCATCAGACAGCAGCAAGGAGAGCATCACATCTCCTGTCTGGGTGAGAACAGCAGTGAGGATGTACAGCGCTCCGTGGTCCACAACCATTTTCCACGGAGGCCACCAACTCTGGTGCAGAGGGAGAGGAAGGTGCAGACCTGAACACTGGAGGAGGTCTTTCATCACTTATCATGGAGTCATGCTCTGTGGCACTTGCTGGTTTGCCACTGTCATAGGAAGCCCTTCTTGGGGGCAGAGTGAAGGCATGAGGTGGGAACAGGGCTTACAGTCCATGGCTTACTCTGAAGAGCATCATCAGGGGACAAACTTTACTTCAAGGAGTACGTAAGAGCTCCAAAGTCACTGCAGCAGTCAGACAATCTGCATAGTCCAAGGTCCCATCTCTAGCAGCAACAGCCTAAGGGGATGCTCAAAGGAGAGAGAAGTCTCCAGTGACTGTTCCCTTCCCAGGACAAAATTCCCACTGTGTCTAGCAACACAGTCCTGGAGAGCTACGAGAAAATCCTGAGGGTCCGGGTGGACACTGACAAACAGACATGGCTGCTGCTTCCTCTTGGACTCTAGGAAAACTGTGCGGATCCTCTGGGATGTACCTGTCCAGGGCACCTGCAGGACACAACAGCAGCCTGGGGATCTGGAAAGACTGAAATGATGGTTTGAGAAGGCTGAGGATGGAGAGTGCTTTCTAACATCTGATGGGAAACACTGAGTGCCCCAGAGCAGTGGGGAGTGAGGGGGCAAAATGGAGCCTGGGGAATAGGGGAGCCCTGGTAGAGTGCTGGGTTGCGGGGTAACTGCCAAGGATGCTTGGGCTTCTTGCTCTGCAGAGGAGCACATCTGGAGGCAGCAGGAGCAGCAAGACCACTGCTTGTCCCTCACCCTTCTGCCTCCTTCTGTGATGAACTGAGCTCTCTCCATGCAAGAGTGAACCCTAATGAGACACTAAAGATGAAAGGAGGTGGGCTACAGGATTCTCTGGAGGTTGCTGCACTGAATGTGTGGGCAACCTGTATGACCAGTAACATCTGCTGTGGTAGGAGCTTCCAAAGGTGCTCAGAGCCTGAAGCTGGCCACAGTGAGGTGGGGAAGCCCACTTGTCTCAAGCACATAACCAATACCATAAGGGAGGCCAGACCGCCTCCAAACACTTGTGAAGTGCACAAGGGGCAGAACTGGAGCGTGATGAAGAGGTGGAGCTGGGTCAGCTTGCACCTTCAGGTGCAGTACTGCTTGACTTTGTGTGGTGTGAATGGGACTTGTGACCAACTCACAATGGCCCCACACAGATGGCAGATGAGGGAATATGAGTGAACTTGTGCTCCTGCCCCACCTGAGTTGACTCCAAGGGGCCAACCCAGGTCCTCAGCACCCTCACAAGGAAGAACTTGTGCCTAAGAGCTCATCTCTATCTCCCCTCTGGCAGTTAAAGCCATTCCCCTTGTCCTGTCCCTACAGGCCTCTGCCCAAAGCCCCTCTCCAGGTTTCCTGGAGCCCCTTAAGGCACTGGAGCCGCTCTAAGTCTCCCTTAAGAAGCCTTAACCAGGCTGAACAACCTCAACAGTCTCCTGCTGGACATGTCCCCTTCCCTGCCTGCAGCCAGCCTGCACACCAGCACTCACACCAGCGCACACACCAGCATGCATGAGCTCACACACAAGCACACACCCAGCTCACACCAGCAATCACACCAGCTCATACCCAGCACACACCAGCAACCACACCAGCGCACACCAGCTGATACCCAGCATACACCAGGTCATACAAGCTCATAACCAGCACACACCAGCTCATACCCAGCACACACCAGCAATCACAGCAGCGCACACCAGCAGTCACACCAGAACACATCAGCTCATACCCAGCACACACCAGCAATCACACCAGCACACGCCAGCTCATACCCAGCACACACCAGCAATCACAGCAGTGCACACCAGCAATCACAGCAGTGCACACCAGCTCATACAAGCTCATACCCAGCACACACCAGCTCACACACAGCACACACCAGCAATCACAGCAGTGCACACCAGCTCACACACGCTCATACCCAGCACACACCAGCAATCACACCAGCACACGCCAGCTCATACCCAGCACACACCAGCAATCACAGCAG
>JANRGW010039364.1:33749-65641 GCA_024733675.1 Psilopsiagon aymara | reverse complement strand
CCCCCCCCCCCTGCCCCCCCCCCCCCCCTTACAAACTCAGGAATTTTTCTTTTTTAAAATTAAATGGGGAGCTAGCACACTGTATTAGCTGCTATGACTGCTGTTACTTCAGCAAAGGCTATAGAACTACACTCAAAAGCAAGAACTGACTAGACTAGATGGTATGGCTTGTTTTATTTAGTATCATTGCAATGCCTGTGGAAAAACCTTAGATGACATTAGTCAGTGTGTCTCCTTACAGAACCAGCACAGTGTTAGCAGGGGTTAAACCACCTCTGCAACACTTTCCCTGGTGCATCTCCATCTTTTAGAGAAAGAGAGAAGCAATCCTCCTGGTTGCTTTACTTTCTAGGCTTTCCAGTGTTGAGACTAAATGCATGCATTGTTGGGACTAGGAGCCTTCAGCTGCTTCTGTATGCAGAGCAAGGTTGGACTGTAACTGAAAATATTTCCCCCTTGTTTTTCTGTGCCACCACCTGCTAGAAATTACTGAACAAACACTGAAAGCGTGTGTAACCAGTCCCTTGAGACATCCAGGCAGTATATAAGGAAAGAGAGGTACCTGTTGCTGGAAACTATTATGAGTTTACTCTGGAATTGTTTATTTAATGTTATTTCTTTTGGTGCTCTTTTTGTAATAACTTTTAGTATTTTAGGAAATAAACTGTAATGAAACTTCTGGTATGTCTGCAGAATGGCTAAGCATTGCTAAAGCACAGGATGTTTGATTGGTGTTAGTATTTTTAAAGAAAGGAGGCTGTGTTGCTTCTTCTATCCAGTAAATGTTAAGGTGAATTTGTTAACTTTTAAAACTGTTAATGCCTCACTATAAACACCAAGATCTTTCTCTCTTGTAGCTGCTGAGAGAAGTCTGCTGCATTACCTCTGGTACAGCTGCAACTATGACTTGACTCATTTGCATTCATGGCTCTTGGATGATCTAGTGAACCATGGAGCTCAAAGTATGGGTGGATGGAGTCCAGAGAATCGTGTGTGGGGTCACTGAAGTCACAACATGCCAGGAAGTTGTAATAGCCCTTGCTCAGGCTATTGGTAAGTAACTGTCAGGTGGGTGTCTGGGAACGGGATGGGGAAGCTTGTTTTGCGAAGCCAAACTGAGGGGAGGTGGGGTTGCACTGGATATCAGTAGAACATGAGATAACCTTGCACTGTAAACTTGCAGCATTTCATTTTTAACCTGACAGAGAGAGACTAAAAAGGAAGAAAAGAAACTTGAAATCTATAAACTTTCGTTTAGTACAGATTTATTTTCTGAATAATAATAGGCTGTCTTTTGTCATTGTAAATACATCCTGTACTGCATGAGGAGCTAAGCTGTCAATGTTTTGAATACCAAAGTAGTATAAAAGCAGTGTAAAATAATAGCTAAAAAAATAATTGCTTTTCACAAGCTAATCATGTTCATTGAAATTGTACGCATTGTAGATATATTGGGAACAGTGTAAGTCAATTAAATAGATCTTTCAAGTTCTCCTCTTCCTCCTGAAGGTCACGTAACTCAGTACTAATGAAAGGGTAGCTTGAAGTCTGCTCAGTGTTAGCTATTTGCTGAACACTTTAGTGGGGGGAAAAAAAAAAAAAAATTAAAAATCTTTATGGCTCCTTCAGTCTTGTCAGATCTTTCTCAGTGACTGAGAGCATCCTGAATAAGCCTCAACTTCATTCCTTCAGTGCTTGATATGCTGAATCTTATTCTTTGCTAAAATGCTATAATTGACTTCACATACTATTCAAATTTTCATGTTAAAACATTTGTCTTTCCTAAAATTAAATTGATAAATTAAGGGCCTGCTTTTGCAGTTTTCACTATTGCAACAATTTTGCAGGATCGTGTTAGCAGTCTAACTCAATTGCAAAATAATGATTTTCTAATAAGAACCAACCTGGGGCCATGAAAGTCAACTAGATATTATACCTGTAAGCATGAAGTCTGTTCCTCTGAATTTGTGATGCTTATTTAAGTGTGTACTTGTGAATGTTATTTCCATATACTTTCATCTGATGCAGTAGAAGACTGGCACTTTTTTGGTTTGTATCTTCAGAGGATGGAACACAATGCTAGCATGTGTACTCTATCTGTGCCCATCAAATACCTTTGAAAGTTTCATTTCAAGAAAGTCCCTATGTCTCAAATCTTGTATTTGATGGTTAACCGTTAAGTATGCTTTTACTGTTTGTGTTAGCCTCAGCTTTTCATTTAATGCTAATTAGTTTATGAATTGCTTGCTTCCATGTCTCATTTTCTGCCTGTAGGCCTTTCAAGGCACAATTACGGCATCATGATTAGTTCCTAATACTGATTAAGAAGTGTCCCATAGAGAAATTAAATTGATTGTGGTCGGCTAATGGTTTTTACTTTATGTTCAGTCTCTTTCATCTTATTTCCTTTGCCTCCTCCCACAAAACAAAAAAATGCTAAGCTCCAAGTTCTAAGCAGTAATTTCATATTCTTCTGTGTAACTTCTCTTTGCTTTTAATGTGTCCTCATTTATTAGCCTCAGCTCTGAAAAGACTCCATCAGCCTTGGAAATGCTCACAGTTTTTCTCAACTCATCAGGCTTCCTTTTCTGTAACACATCACCAGTTATCTGAGGCATGTGACTGGTTCCACACAGAGATAAATTTCAGTTGCAACTAGAGCCAAATTAAGATAACTTTGGAAACTCCTTCCTAAGGGAAATACCTCTCTAGAAAACACCTACGGTAATGGTGCTCCGATTTCTTACCGGGGCAGCTTGGACAATATTAAACACTGTATAAATAACACTTGCATGTCTGGCAGATAGGACTTTCTGAAGCCTTCTGTCAGGTTATTCATCAGAAAAGCAGCCATATGTCTACTGCTTTGATTTGGCTATAGGTACCAGCTTACCAAGAATAATTGTCACTAGAATTTGAACGGGAATCTATTCAAATGTATCCCTGTAGCTCTTACCTGACATTTGGTGGTGGAAAGGAGCCAGTCTGAGTTGGCTTCCTCCTCAGTTGGCTCTGATCTTATTTTCCACTTTGCAGTCTGGCTCCTTCAGCAGTCGCATAGTTTAGCAGGACTCAGTATTATTTTGTCTGTCTGTTGGTCTGTCTGTAAAGTTTTTGAGATGCTCCTTTTGTTTTACTGTGTCTCTCACTTTATTGCTAGATCTTTGACTTAAAAAATACAGCACACACATGCAGTGTGATCATCTTCACTGAGCCTGAAATATGAACTGCAATAGGTATATTGCTTGTGTTAAAGTGCAGTGTCTGGAATATCTGCAAATTAATGTATTTTGCAGCTGTATTCACTGAAGAAAGCACAAGCCAAAGTTACTTGGAATAAGGCGACCGTGGTTCAAGAAGCTTCTCATGAATAAACTGAAGCTGCCTCTATTCTAAAGCTGTGAAAAGTAAAGCTTTACAATATATTTCAAAAATAAGAAAATCAAATGTTTATGGAATGGGCTGTGGTTGGGAGGCACCTCTGAACATCATCTAGTCCAACTCTGCTGCTTAAAGCAGGGTCAGCTAGAGAGTGTTGCTCAGGGCCAAATGCAGTCAGGGTTTGAATATAGCCATGTATGGAGACTCCACTACCTCTGTGGGCCATCTGTTCCAGTGTTCAGTCACCTTCACAGTAAGAGTGAGTTTTCCTTACGTTTACATGGAATTTCTTGTATTTCAAGAAATTTGCTGTCACTTGATCAAACACAGTGCCGTGTCTCCTGATCTCCCACTGTGATAAGAGCAACAAAATGGTTTCCATCTATGTACTTTCCAGCTTTTTTTTTTCTTTTTAGTGCGGAGGCAGGAACTTATGTTCTAGGGCTGTTTTAGCCAAGCAAAAATAGCAAGTCGTGCTGGGATGTGCCCCTTTAGTAGGAGGTTCTGCTCCATACCCAAAGTATAATCTAATCCTTTGGCAGTGGAGTTCTGTCACTTTAACTTGCCTGGCTAATGCTCCTTGACCTATTCCTTACAGATAGTGTCTGTCACCATTACTCTTCCAGTGGAAAGGCCTGCTTGTCTCTCTTCCTTTAGAGCTGTACACCTGATGGGTGACATTTGTGTTACCTGTTCTTGCACTGGGATCTCCTTTTCCTATTGGCCATCTCTTGATCATTTTACAGAAAGGAAATAATTTTACTCCAGGTTTCTGTACAAATTAGGGTTTTTTTTAATTGTCATTTGACTTTAAGTTAAAGGGTTTCAATTACGTCTTAAATAAACTTCGTTCATTAAAATAAAAAAGGAAACTTGTCTCCTTTGGCTATCCCAACAAATCTTGTTTTAAAAATACATATAATTAAAAAATGTGAGGGAGAATAATATCAGTTGAATATAACTTTGGCTACTCTAATTGATTATGTCTCTAACTTAGAAAAGCCTTAGCTGGATGGAGGGTCCCTGAAATTCTGTTCAAGACAGACATAAAACTACGCAGTTACAGGTTTCAGAAGAGCGAAATCAACTCCCACTGAGGTCTTGAAGAACACTTGATATTACCCTTTAGGAGTTATATCCAGGGCTGACTTTTAAAAACAAACAAACAAAACCCCACCCTTAAACTGTTTGCAGATTACAAAATGTAAGGTTTAACCTTAAAATACAAAGAAGAAAAGTGCTCATTTCATCGTGGACAAAGCCTTGGGTGACATGGTTTAGTGTGAGGTGTCCCTGCCCATGGCAGAGGGGTTGGAACTGGATGATCTTCCGGTCCTTTCCAGCCCTAACTATTCTATGATTCTATGCGAAACTGAGCCCTCACCACAAAGTAAAAATATACCACAGCATGCAGTTTAAATGGAGAGCCATGAGTCTTGTTTTAAAACCATTTTTGCCAGGAGAGATGAGCTAGATTTTATAGCATCCATTATTGTCTATTTTAAAAATATACATTTGGCAGCAAATTTTGCCTGTTCTTCTGTGTCCACTAGCTTCTCTGTATATTCTGTGAAAATCATGCCAGTATGGCTTCATACAAACGTTGCTTGCTCATTTGGATTCCTCTTCTTAATCCGGGCAACTTGAAAAGCAAGTAAAACAAAAGGTATTGATACTTTTCGACTGTATGCATGGTGAGATGGTTAGTGAATCCAGTCATAGTCTGTTTTCCTAAGTAGTATGTGGGCTTATAGAATCACAGAATGGTTTGGGTTAGAAGGAGCTTTAAAGCTCATCCTGTTCCAGCCCCCCTGCCTCAGGCAGGGGCATCTTCCACTAGACCAGGTTGCTCAAAGCCCCGTCCTACCTGGCCTTGAGCACTGCCAGGGATGGGGCAGCGACAGCCTCTCTGGGCAGCCTGTGCCAGTGCCTCACCACCCTCATGGAGAAGAATTTCTTCTGTTATACTCAAGTGTGTGTGAGCATAGAGGCTCCTCTCAAAAAATCATTGTAATACTGAGGGGGAAAACCAGACAGTATCCTAGGAGAAGGTGAGTTCTTTGCGTTAGCTGAGAGTTCAGACAAATGTAGTTTAACTACAGATTTAATTTGTATTTTAAATTGGCTTTTACTGATTGTTTCCCATTCAAATCTAAAAGAAAATAAAAACTCTTCCAAAGGTTATGGTGATGAATAACACGGTTACAAATACACTTTCCCTGTTTCTACAGAAGTGTTTTTCTCCGAGTTCCAGCCTCTGTGAGGATTTTTGCTGCGTTTGTTGTAATTTCTTTTTCCTTCTGGAGCTAGAGTATGCCTTCTGTACTCAGAATGACATGGTTCTTTCCTAGAAAGAGAATATTTCAGTCTACAGATGTGAGGCTTGGATTTCTTACCACAAAAGTGCACTTTTGCATTCTGCCCTCCCCTTAATTTTCTGTGGCAAATAATTAAAATGGCAGACTTGCTTTAAATAGCGCTGTGGATTTTGGTTTTCTGGCGGTAGCACAGTATCAGGAGAATATGAGCAACACTTCACTGAACAAGGAGTACAGCTGTCTCTTTTTAAAATTAAACAAATGCCGCTGTCAGTTTTTTTATTGCAGTTGAGTATTTTTCCTCAAAGATAAATGGGGTGCGTTTATGAAAATAAAGCACAGATTTGTTCGTGCTTTTTCAGATATGCAATACAGCGTTGTGAGGCTCAGCCAGAGATGTATCTGGAAAAATCACACCATTTTATTAAAGTCTCCTCTTATGTTCTTCCCTTCCTCCATATAACTGGCTAAAGCAAATGCCAGAGCTGGCTGTCAGATACTTGGAGAGAAAGAAAAGACTGAGATTGAACTGAATCAGAGTGACGAGTCTGAAGAGGATTAGAAAAAGGGAACAATTCTTGTGTACGAACTAACGTTTTTAAACATTTAAACTACATTAATCCTGTAATTTACTGCTAAGAATCACTTCAAACTTGTGTTATTTTTGACCCTAGAATTTAATTCTCTGCTGCTTTAAATAGCAACATTAAGAGGGATAATAAGTACAAGAAAGCTGCATGTTGTGTTGATCCCATGGAGTGATCATAAAAACTTTCTGGTTCAGAAACCTCGTGACAGTAACCTTGCTGAGAGGCACGGTGGTTGGGTGAGGTGATTTGTTGTCACATTTAATGGCGTGGTACGTCTAGCACAGCAGTGCCATGTGCGGCAGAGACCTAAGCTCTTGATCTGCTTTGCCACATCTTGCTGTTCAACCTCAGCCAGGCTGCTCCTCTGCATTGTTTTACCTGTGCAGGGAGCGGATCTAAAATAAGTGCAGTACCTCAGGGTGCTTAGATGAGGGCAGTTGAACGTATCAGAGTAGTCTAAGTGCTTTCTTTTGTCAGGTTGTGATAAAATCCTGTATGCCTTTTCATTCTAACTGAAAGGATGATAGTAATAAGCTAAGACTTCAGTCCTGGTAAAGACATCATGAGTACAGCTGTACCTGGTGAACTAAGCAGACCTTTGCTGTGATTGCACTTAAATCTATATATCTCTGTGGACATGTTTTCCTAGGACTGGACTCCTACACTGATTCTCATCTTTTTCTATGGTATGCATACACGCAAGTGTAAAATACAGCATCATTTAAGAAACCTGAGTAAGGCAAACACTAAATTCTGTTCTTTCCTGTGAGGGTGGTACAGCCCTGGAACAGACTGCCCAAGGACATTGTGGATTGCCTATCCCTGGCAGTGTTCAAGACCAGGTTGGACATGGTCTTGAGCAACCTGCTCTAGTGGAAGGTGTTCCTGCCCATGGCAGGGGGTTGGAATTGGATAAGCTTTAAGGTCCCTTCCAACCCAGCCATTCTATGATTCTGTGATTCTGTTTTGAAGGCTTTATTACTCTTAATCTTTTTTGTGTATTTAATGAGTTTGCAGGTAGCTAGAATTATTTTTTTTAATTGCTATGGATATTAAGTATCACATAATGAATGAAATGTCAGCTTCATGTATCAAAGATACTGAGTTCAACTCATACTTGGTTTATTCAGATTGCCAGCAATTACTTTTCTGTTGGTGCTGTTAAAGATTCAGAAGTTAATGCTGTTGCTCCTTTGGTTAAGGCGAAGCATTTTCTCTTGCGTTGTTCCACATGTTAAGAGTTCTTACAAGATTTTACCCATGTACAATTATTTCTTTATGTTGCCTTGTTAAGGAAGACAGCATCCTTCAGCCTAGGGCTGGAGGACTATCTCAAGGAAACCAAGTGGGTGAGAAAGCTGTATCCATACTGGGGAGGGAATGCATTTGTCAGTGGTCCCAGAGCTCTGCCCAGCCTGGGTTTGGCTTGAGCATGTATTGCCATGCCTGGCTTTACGTCAATGAAAACCTGTGCACAGAGAGGCAGCCGTATGTATGCTCTTACTGTGCACTGTTGTGAGTTTGGGATCCTAATTCAGAGTCAGCTCCAAGAGCAGCACTATTACATCTTCCCTTTTAGCTTGTCCATCGTAAAACTTCTGTCTCACATGCAAACTTTTTTTTTTTGGGGGGGGCTATTATTTAAGGTTGTCCAGAATGCCACCTTGCAGGACAGGGCTTTGGCACAGCAGCTGTGCAGCAGCAGAGATGGTGGCATCCCAGGGGGAAAATGAGAACTGAGAGTATGCTGCCAGGCAATTCCCCTGGCACCAAGTGCATCCTGGTGGTCCTGGGGAAAGAGGAGAAACTGGGAACAAGACTGCATGACCTGTAGAGACAAAGGCCTGCTCTTGCCCACCCTCGCCCCTTCCCTAGGGAAGGAGAGGTACCCCCGTGTTTCTAGCCATCTTTCTCATAAATTATCTCAGACCAGGGCAGTGACTCACCTGCTTGCGCTTGACGCACTGCTGCAGATCCTGGCTGTGCAGCATGAGAGGCACTTAATGAAAAGATGGATCTCGGTGCCTGAAATAAACTTTTGTAGCCTGACTGGAAAGATAAGGCACAAAGATGGTTTTACATGGTGTATCATGCTACCTGCATGCAAAGCCAAAAATGTGGTCCCTGTACCTGAAATGCTTTGAATGTAAAGGATGCTGCACTTTGGGGAGGGAGAAAAGGGATGAGTCTTACCTGTTCTGAAAACCAGTATCGATGAGCTCTCAGGTTACAGTCCAGGCAAAAGTGTTGCATGAGAAACACTCCTACCGCTTCTTTCCTTTGGAAATTCATTTTGACTTTTGGCAGCAGAAGTAGCCGCTCATGTCTACTGTGTCAGCTGCAAATACTAGAGCACACAGAGAAGCTTAAAGTGAATAATAGTTATATGGATCCTACTGCCTTCATGAAGTGTAATTTAAAAGTCTACCTCTTGAGAGTCTTAAAAAAGAAAAAAAGAGTTCAATTACCTTGTTCCTATATTTCATTAGTTTAATCACCATTCATTGTAATGAAATCTGTGTTTAAATTACCAAATTACATCAATGCCAGGCTAAGACTATAGTGGTTGGGCAGTCTGGCCCAGAGCTTGCTGTTTGGTCCTAGAGCAAAGCAGTGGCTGACCCAGGATGCTGGCTGTTGTTAGCTCTTGAATGTCTCGGGGATTAAGTGGTAAGTGGTGGCATTAGAATCAGATTCAAACCACTTAACGACAGCTATTTGCAGGCTATGAGAACTTCAGTGTTCCTTTTTTGATCTGTTTCTCACTTTTAAAATAAAAGATTGTTTTGAATGTCCCTGCGTTAATAGAACCTGTGATAAGTTTGTATGTTTAGGTAGCTGTAAGTGTGAATTTGGCCTGTTAACCTTGTCACTGGCCCTTTATACAGTATGCTTTATATATATAAATATATACCTACTTTTGTTATAGCTTGTCATTTGCTGTCTTGCAAAACAGATACAAAGAGATACAAATTCTTGCTCCTTGTTTTGAGACGGTAATATTATATGGTACATGGGAGGGACCATTATACAGTCAGTGGGACAGCACAGAGTATTAATGAGAAGTAGCTGGCCAGCAAAGGAGATACAGAGGTTTTGTGCTTTGTCCAACCCCTGAACTGCTGTTTTCTGAAGATGGAACCATGAAGCACAGCTCTGCTGGTGCTTGTTTGGGGCTTGCAGCGTTGTTTTCTCTACCATTCTCATAAGTGCAAGGCTTTGATAGGAGTATTAAAAAAAAAAAAGTCTGGTATGTTGTTAGCATATTCTGAAAGAAAAGCTTGATTTCACATATTGTAAGGGATCCACTGACAAGGCACATGCCCGTTGTGAACATCAGTACAATAACTAAAGCTGTGCTTTGGCAGCTTCTCGAACTGACTGCTTTACTGCTCATCCAACTTTACCTGGAAGTACTTCATAAATCTGCATGAGATTCAATGTGTTCAGTAAGCAGCTGTGAGAAGCACACTATGGTTTAATGAGAGCTGTGCATTGCTGATACGGGCCTCATTACATGAATGTAACAGTAGCTAATTTTTAAAATCATATGGTTTGCCTGAATGAGGGAGGACTGAGTTCTGCCGGGTGCTGTAGGAGCACAGTCTCTTGTTTTAGAACGCTTATGGGCAACATGCAAGACAAGAAGCAGCACGCAGGTGTTGAACTGTTCTTTGTCAACAACCCAATTGAGCTGCTTTCTCCTTGTCAGTGGTAGCACATCAAACCAGCTGTTTGTTACAAGGATGCCTATGTTCAGAAATATTCTGTCATTAGTTTTGAATTAAGTCAGTCTCCCTTTCATTTGTGAATTAATCCCTTCTAATGCAAGCAAACATCACAGTTGTGGTTGTCCAGGTAATGTTAATCTGCATCATACCTAGGCAGAACACACAAAACCCAAGTTACGATTTCAGACGAGAACAGCTTTGGTTTAGACCAACACTGAGCTCTGGGTGTGGTAATTGAACTGTGGAAGTATTACTTCTACAAAACACTTTCTTTTATGTGGATCTTCAGTGCTGAGGTCATTGTTTAGGACAGCATGTTGATTTGGAACCCTAAGCTAAGATGGAAATAGTTTTTTGGAAGTGTTATGCTTACTTCCTGAATTCACTTTTGGTTAAGACTTTAGTCCCCCTCCCTTCCTTTCTCTCTCTTTCTTTCTTTTTCTTTTTTTCTGTTTCCTTTTTCTTTGCCTCTTGTTAGATGTCTTCTGAGTAGTGCATTTAGTAGCAGAGTGAGAAGAAGGTGCATGCTGATCACTCCCCTAGTGGTATGAACTCTTGTTTACAATTTCAAGACTTTGAACTTGGCTGTTTCTGACAGAAGAAGAACATTAGTATCATTACCATGATTACAAGCTGAAAGCCAAAAGCTTTTAAGATTAACAAAGTAGAGTGCTAAAGTGCAACCTTTGTCCTGGGTTCTGCGGTATGTTTTACTCCATCTTTCTTCTCTGAGATTTTATTGTTAGTATGCTATGGCAAGCAGGATTAGATTTATTTTTCCTATAACAGCACTGATGCCTACTACAGACTATAAATCTTCATGGATCAGTGAACAATATTGTGGGTTGGCAAAAATCTCTTTGTATCTTGGCATAGTCAGTTTGGTTTTGAAGTACTTTATTGTAATAAACCTTAATCTGTTTTTGAGAGTGTTGGCCAAGCATGTTGGTATGCTGTTACTTTCTTTTTCTCCTCTTTTCTTCTCTCACTGCTTACCTCAAGTAATTTATTTATAGGACATTGGGGTAGTGGATTGCTGTTCTCATGCTGCTTGCCTTGTTCTGCTGATTGCTGTCAGTGAGATCTTCATCTTCCAGCTCTCACCCCTGACTTGGAAGTGAACACAGACATTTTGGTCTCTTCCTTGGCCAGCTAATTCCCACCACTATGAGCCAGAGCAGCCTGTTCTCTAGGTGGTGCCTGAGCAGCTGATTTGTTGTTGTTCTTTCTATTGGGAGCTAATTTCTAATTGTGAGAAAGCGAGATCGGCAGAACCATTTCCAATGCAGTAGTAATAGCCCAGGGAACTCTTTAGAAGGGTGATCTGACAATATCAGGTTTTAGGGGGCTGCATGTTGCATTAATCACCATGGTGGAGCTTGTCTCCTACAAGTTTGAGGTGGGAAATCTATGGAAGTGCTGTGGTTGGAGGTCAGACGCAGATCTCCAGCCTGAGATAGGGGTATTTTTGGTCTTTTGGGAGAAGTGTGGTGTTTGGATGAGTGTTGTAAGGAAAGAAAATGCATCAAATGGTCTACTACTGATATTAATTCCAACTCCTCCACACTATAGCTGCATGTATGACAGGTTTTGTTAGCATTTCTGTGCCGAGATAAATCTTCATTTGAATTATGATCTATCATGGAAATAGATATATGTAATGCATTAAAATAGCTAATGGTGTTTTTAAGGTTAATGGCAATTGTGGAGCTGTTCAGAAATTCATCAGGATCATATGCTTTAAAAACAGTTGATCTTTCACGTCTTTTTGTACACAGTGTTGGAGCTTTTAAGTGAAGTTACTTTCACAGTAAGGGAAACTCATCTTCATTTGGAGAATGCTTTATCTCAGAGTAGTAAGAGTCTTTAGAAAAAATAAAAATGTGGAAAACCTCAGATGCTGTATTTATGTAGCATTCAAAGCATCCCCTAAAGGGTGTTGGTGGAAAAAGACTGCGGGCTGAGTTTTCAAATGTTTGGTAGCAGCACAAATGAAGCTATAAACGTAAGTTGTACTTCCTCCTGCCCCAAAAGCAAACCCTGTTGGGTTCATTGTACGGCTAGGTGTCAACGTAGAGGTCAGAGAACATCTCAACAGTCGCTAAAGGACTCAAGCTTCTTCCTGAAGGCAGGGCACCCCGCCGGGGGGACTCATGAGCTGCTTACGGGCGAAAGAGTGCAGGAGCCCAGGTTGCTCAGCCCCAGTTCAGGCAGGTTCTGCCGCTCAGCAGTCCCGTGTTCTGCCCCGTGAAGGTTTGTCAGGTCTGCAGCGCTGCCGCGGCCCCGTGAGCTCCTGAAACGCTTCTGGGGCCTGGGGCGGCTTCCTCCAGTGTCGAAACTGCCCGGGGCACTGGGTAGTGAACTGAGGCTCAGTCAGTCACGGTTGCCTCTCTGATTGATGGTGCCGTTTAAAAGCTAACATTGCCTCCAAATTCTGATTTTGATATGCGGCTGTATGGAAGATGCAGAACTTTTCCCATTATTTTCCTCCTCTAGAGCTGTATATTTCGCGTATTTCTTTGCTTTCAGCCCCGCTTTAATTTCAGTGACCAGATGGGAAAGAAGCCCCGGAGTCGCGCAGCTCTGCTCAGGTGCGCCGCGTCAGCCGGTACTCGCTTGTTCAGCGGCTGCGCTGTGCGGGGAGGGTTTTCCCGAGGAAAGTTGTAACGAAGCCCTCCAGCGGTGAGGGTTTTCCTCCCGGCTGGAGCAGCTAGCGGGCAGGGCCCTGCGCGGCCCGGCGGGTCCCGGCGCGGGGCAGCGCGCCCGCAGCGGGCTGTACCTCCGCTCCTCCGAGGCGTTCGCGCTGTGCGGCAGCGCCCCCTGGCGTCGTGCCGCGCTAACGGCTGCGTTTGCCTCCGCAGGCCGCACCGGGCGGTACACGCTCATCGAGAAATGGCGGGACACGGAGCGGCACCTGGCGCCTCACGAGAACCCCATCGTGTCGCTGAACAAGTGGGGACAGTATGCGAGCGACGTGCAGCTCATCCTGCGCCGCACCGGGCCCTCGCTCAGCGAGCGGCCGACCTCGGACTGCGCGGCACGCATCCCCGAGAGGACTCTGTACCGGCAGAGCTTGCCGCCCCTCGCAAAGCTGAGGCCACCCGGCGACAAAGCCATGAAGAGGAGGGAGCCCAAAAGGAAGTCTCTCACTTTCACCGGTGGGGCCAAAGGGTTAATGGACATCTTTGGGAAGAGCAAGGAATCGGAGTTCAAGCAAAAGGTGCTCAACAACTGTAAAACAACGGCGGATGAGTTGAAGAAATTGATCCACCTCCAGACGGAAAAGCTCCAGTGCATTGAGAAACAGCTGGAGTCCAACGAAGCCGAGATCCGCTACTGGGAGCAGAAGTATAATTCCAGCCTGGAAGAAGAAATCCTCAAACTAGAGCAGAAGATCAAAAGGAACGAAGTGGAGATAGAAGAGGAAGAGTTCTGGGAAAACGAGCTGCAGATCGAACAGGAGAACGAAAAACAACTGAAGGAGCAGCTGCAGGAGATGAGGCAGAGGATTCTGGAGTGCGAGAGCAAGCTGAAGGACTACGTGTCTCAGATCCACAACATGGAAAGTGGCCTTGAAGCAGAGAAGTTGCAGCGGGAAGTTCAAGAGTCACAGGTGAATGAAGAAGAGGTCAAGGAGAAGATCGAGAAGGTGAAGGGTGAAATTGATATTCAGGGTCAGCAGAGTCTGAGGCTGGAAAATGGCATTAAAGCTGTAGAACGGTCTTTGGGCCAAGCTACCAAACGGTTACAGGTAAGGCTGTCTTTTTTTTTTTCATCCATAGTGAAAGAAAAGCCAAAGGCATGGCTGTAACAAATTTCTCTTGGACAGATTTGGAGAAAACAGGAGAAAGTTTCCACAGGGAATTGGGATAAAGGAAAGAAAGTGTTGCCCTCATTTTCAAATTGCATTTCAGATTTTTTTTTTTCTTAAGAGCAGACAATTTCAATTTCACCTGTGTGTATTTTGCTCATTCAAACCACCTGAAAAGAAAAGCAGTAGTTAGTTCTTTGTCTCAAGATAAACCAGCAGCTGTTTGGTGGATGTGTTCCTGACCACCCAGGGTGGCTTGCAGGGTTAGTACTGAATGCCACAGCACCTTCCATTTATTTACATGCTGGCTCAGTTTCTTTCCTACCAGTCATGGCTTTGGTTTGTTGCCATTCCCTGACTGCCTGGTGACCTTTGAGAAATCACTCGATGCCTGTCTTCGCTGTGCAGTAGTCTACGATTGAGACACACCAGAGCCAAAGTAGCTGAGGAAAGTACAGCTTCACCCATAGCAGTGCATCTAGCTGCCTCACCCTGCTCCAGCCAGGTGCTTTGCACCTCAGACAAATAATAACTCGTGCATGAACACTCAAGGTTTGCAGGGGATTGTTGTACTGCTGGGTGTTAAACAGGAACATAGTGCGCTCAGCCTAGTGCCTTTATGAGTACTTGTCTTCAAACCCCTGTATTTGGGGAGAGACATTTTGAGGATTTTGTCCTAGGTCTTGGCAGATCCAGTGCTTCATATTGTTGAATTTCAGGGAAATTTACACCATCACAGCCTTCCCTGAGGCTGAACTTCTGATTCTTGCTAGATTTGTCTGCCACCGAAATAGATGTATTAAAAAGAACAGTCCAAAAGTAGCACCTGGATAGATAGATGTAGAGCTAAAGTGTTAGCTTACAGGGCTTTTGTATTAAAGAATCGCACCTCCTCTTTCCTGGGTGACTTGCTGGTCAGGATTTTATTTTCTCTGCACCTCAGGCATCTGTGGCTCATGTGTGTCAAAAGAGAATCCAGGCTCTGCTTCCTTGCTAAAGTTAATGGTGTCACCTGGAACTTGTGTTAGAGCACCAAAGAATAAATGTAAATGGAAATCCAGCTGCTGGCTGGACGAGGTGAAGGAAAGATTATGGCTTCTGGGATTTCAATGTGCCACATAAGATAGGACTGAGGCACCGCACATCAGACGGAGTTGCGGTTGTTGCTGTATTCCTGGCACTCACAGTTACAATGTTCCACAGTGCTGCAGTTGCACTAAGGCGATTCTGCTGTAAAAATGTTAAGGGATTTTGTACCCTTACTCCTGAACGCCTAAAACGTGTCAGTTTAAGCTGGTTTTACTAAATGAGGAGGGGAAAAAATCCAAAGCAAAATGGATGAAAACTGTATGTAGTTTTGGCCTTATTTATCTGTCTCAAGTTTCCAGGCACACTGTGCTTAAGGATTTGCACTAACAGAAAGCATCAAGTCCTCTTGATATATCTTACGCTATCCTTGGTAACACACAGTGAGGAAATGGTAGAGTTCAAAATCTTTATGGCTTTGTTTTTTTTTCATAGGCTAGGGTTTTGCTTTCTTGGGGAAGCTCCTATTAAATTCAGTAGATTTTAAGCACTAAAACCAGGAAGGCAGTGTTTATTAGTAGCTTGGGAGAAATCTCAAGTAATTTGTGCTACCTCTTCTCTTTCATTCCTTTTCTCTAGCCACCTCAGTAACATCGCTTTCCAGCAATAAGAGGCTATGTTCAGTTAAGGATCAGAAGCAGCACTTTGCTCTCCCTGCTTTTAGACAAAGACTTAAAAGAGAAAGGAAAAAAAAAGACAAAAAAACACAGCACAACAAAACAGGGCAAAAAACAAGCAAAGAAAAAATCCCCTCCTTCTTCAGGCAAAAGATTTCACCAAAGTTTCACAATTAGTTACTAAATTGGATCTTAAACCTGTAGGATTTGGAGTGATAGTTAACATTTTTTTACCTAATTTCCTGCTGAGGTTGAGCAATGTGAAGAACAAGTTATTTATTATATTCTGCTAACCTGGGTACTTCAGTGATTCCAACCTAAAAAACAATAAACTGATTTTGTTCAGTGCAACTTTGTAACAATCTCATGAAGCATGGAGCTGTAGTAAGTACAGACAGTTAAAAATTTCCTGTGTCCCAGTGCCCAGTTGCAAAGTCTCATGGGCCTAAAGTAAATGGCAGAGGTTTTCTGTAGAATTGTCTTGAAATTTTGAGGGAAGCCTGGCTTCCATTTCTCAGCCCAGTTTCTGCCAAAGCTCATAGCCAATGGGTGGGAACACAAGTGTATCGCTGGAAGCTGTGGCCAGCTGCATGATGTGCACAGGTCAAACACATCAGTGACAAAGCAATTGACATTTAAAAGGTCCTAATTCAGATCAGTTGTGTTGGTTTTCTTACTGCTGAATTTAGCTTCAACTGTAACTTACTAAAAGTTTAAAGTGGATGAGGGCTGTGCTACTGGGGACTGTTCCTAGATCAGATCTACAAAGCTATTCTCCCCCAGTCATAGTGTGAGTTTGTGTATAATTCTGTTTACGCAAGATAATTAGGGGAAAAAAAATACAGGGGTAAAATACCTTTCAACATTTGCACCTAGGTTTAAAAATCATAGACTCTCATCAAAAGGAGAAGCGTTAGTTGCCCAGATGCAAACAGTCTTGAAAAGCTGTTTTAATGCTTTATCCACTGCTTATAAACAGATGTTTTCTTTCCTGGCAGGACAGGGAGCAAGAACTGGAGCAACTGACAAAGGAGCTGCGACAGGTTAACCTGCAACAGTTCATCCAGCAAACAGGAACGAAGGTCACGGTGCTGCCAGCAGACCCTGTTGAGGTGGAAGCCCCACACGTGGAGCTCGAGAGAGGTGCAGCACTCAGAATGTGTTTGGTCGATGGGAAAGGGGGTGGCAATGTGTATACCTGCTGCCTTAATGCTAGCACTCATACATGAAGTGACTGCTTTTTTAACAAAGAAGCTAGTAAAATACTAAGAAAAGCACAGTGTGAAATATTTCTTTTAACTCCAAGGGTTTAGCAAGCTATAAATACAGCACAGTGTGCAGATAACTTCTGTCCTGCTGTGCATTGGCATGCGTTTGACCCATCAGTAACCCATTAGGCCAGTAGCTTTCAAGTGTGGCCGCTATGGCTTCAGGCACATAAGCTGGCACACAGAATGATTGCATGCCTGACATTGCTGTTCATCTGGGATCATCTTCTGGTGGGATGTGTAGAAAAAGGAATGCATCTGGATCTCAAGAAATCCCAGACAGCAGCCACATGGGAATAGGAGCTAATCCAGCTGGGCTGCCTGCCATCCTGTGCATATGACTGTTACAGCATGTGCAGACTAACTTTGCCTCTAATGAGATAAGTGTGCTTTGCACATGCCCACATCTGAGTTCAGAATTTCCCAGACAAAAGTATGGGAGCACTTTGAATGCGTGTCAGAACTGTGGCACAAGCAGAAACTCCCTTGCTGCATGGCTCAGCCTCTGTTGTCTTGCGCTTATCCGGTGCCTGCTTGCAAGCGGCCTTTTTCTCTCAGCTTTCTCCTTAACTCGTTCTGGCCTTTCTTTTAGAAAACTTTCTAACCAAAAGGCATTGGGAGGGTAGGGAGGTGGGGAGAGGAGGCAGCTAGGCGTTTAAAAGTCAGTGCTTGCATGAACTTTCTCTTTTGAATGGGCAGGAAGCTTGAAGCTGTGAGTGACATGTAGGCTCAAGCACTTTCTGCACATTGCTGTGCAGCTGTATTGCATGTATCAGTGTGCATGTTCCTCTTGGGAGGGCAGTTACATTGTGCAGGGTGTCCTTCTGTTTTGAAGTGAGTGGGAAGTGTGCATCTTGGATCTCATCACTTCCCAGTCAGGCGTTTGACTTTGTTGTTGTATATGGTATGTAATTTTTTCTGTGCTGGACTAAGCACACACTGCTTCAGACAGGAGGAAGTATTCTAGAGACACCACCTTGGTGAGGACTTCTCTAACTGCCCTTTTTCTTACACAGAACCAACATTTCAGTCTGGGTCACTGAAGCGCCCTGGTTCATCAAGGCAACTCCCCAGTAACCTTCGGATTCTACAGAATCCCCTGTCATCTGGTTTCAACCCGGAGGGCATTTACGTATGACAGTACATACCTCTTCTGGAGAGGACCTAGCAAGGTACCCTGGACAAGATACACTTTTCTTTTGTTCTGCCAATGATGAATGGAAGAAGATTTTTTTTTTTCCCTTTCTGTTTTGTTTCTTTGCTAAGCCACCGTATTATTTTCTCTTCTTCCTCCAACACACCACTTGGAGCCATACCCTGTGCACTGATGCTAAAGAGACAGAGCAGCTGTTTCGATTCATACTTGGCAAGGATGACCTTGCTGTCAACACAGCTAGAGTGCAAAAACCTTCATTTGTTTTTGCCACTTCAGAAGTGTTTGGGAAAGTATTGTTCCTTGTATAGGCATAAATTAAAGACTGAGGGTGAAGGAAAACACATATGCAACTTAGCTGATGTTTAATTTATTCCCTTTAATCAATGGACGTGTGAATGTTGACCTTTTATATTTTTATTTTTGACTTGTGAATAATCATGTATGGCTGTATGTCAGTCTGACAAGGTGACTTTAGTCTGCGTGTACAAACATCCACCGTTTGATCAAGTACAATGATTCGCAGTGCAGAGTTCTGTGGACTGCCGAACCATTAAAATGGTTTCTCACCACTGACTCTGTTAATTTCTGTTGTGGGTCATATTATGTCATGTTCCATCCATAGCTACCTTCTGAGGCTTGAAAAGTGAGCTTGTGGGATTTACTTGTTGTTGAATCTGCGTTGAATGAAGCACCTAGTGTTCAAAAGATTTATGGAATTTAAACCTTGGCTTGGTAAAAGTATTTCCAGCATATGATTGAGGATGCACTAGTTAGATGATATTTTATTATATAGAATGTATATTTGAAATATTTTGCCACATTGTATATGCCTTTTGAGAAAAGAACAATGTAAGAAGCTGTCTTCATATATCTTGCCAAAAGAGAGTAGGAGGCTTTCACTGTGTGTGATTTTGTACTTTATTTTTTCCACTAGCCATTACAGTGTTCTTGTTTTGCGGTAAATCTTGCTATTGGGGGAGAAAAAAAGCCCCAACAAACACCCACAAAACAAATGAGTATCCTCTTCCAGCCTTCCAGAATTCATCCATATTTTGTGGAGGGAAGAAACCTGACAGAGTCCCCTGACCTGAGTTGGGGCCAGGATTTCATTCCAGGTCCCCAGTCTTAAATGGTTGATGTTTAGCCCCTTTGGAAGATGTATTGCTGCTCAGTCGCTTACAGTATATAAAGCTTACAAACAGGAAATGCACAGGTTTGGTAGTCATTTTTTACAAAGCACATGAAAAGAGAATATTATCATATCTTGATGTCACTCAAATACAATCAGAGCTAAGCAAGGATTAGACAGGATGGCTTTCATACAGAAAGTAAGACACTACCAAGTAGCATGTTGGCTACAGGCCTTGAAATTAAATTGCTGGAGCGGATCCCAAGTTTGTAGAGAAAGTTACTGACATCAGTGAGACACACCGTATGCGTTAGGAGGCTGGCCTTGTGGATGAGTTAGAGAAGGAATGAGCTTTACTCAGCTGCATTCAGATTTCCTGCTCTAAGAGCAACTCATACCCTCGTGCCCACCTTGAGGTGAGAGGGGTCACCATGCTTTCACCACTGTGTAGAATACCTGCACTTCAGTTAATGCCAGAACAACAGAACTCTTGATGCCCTTGAGAGGGTCAGGATTTTGCTACTGTTAGGAAACGTCAGTCTTTTTGTCATGGAAAATACTTAAGAATTCTTAACTCCTGGCATCCTCTTGTGTTGGTTTACTGATATGCAGATAAATGTTACATGAAGTTTCCTTTTTTTAAAAAAGGAGCTTCCTGACAAGTGGAAGTTTTAAAAGGGAGAGTAGAAGATGAAGGACTCTTGAGTGTTTAATGTATTTTTTTCCTTTTCCACTTATTAATGGCATCATATATTTTAAAAATGCTGCTGTATTTAGACTAACAGCACCAGATAAGGCTGTGAATATATAAAGGACCTTTCCAAATGAACTCTGAATTTTTACTGTTTAACTTATCAGGTCTTTTTTAATTATTTTTATTTTCCTTTGTGAGCAAACTGGAAAATGAGTTGTTCCTACCTGAGGAATCTTGGCAGTGCTCACGGATTTTACTGTTCGTTTATCACAGCTCTGTGCTCATGTTCACTGTGCCCATAACTTTGTATTAAAAAAAAAGAATGTGTATATATATATATTAAAAAAGAAGTAAAATATACATAGTTTCGGGACAATATCTGTCCAAGGTACTTGAGCATATATGCCTTACTTTGTGAGTTCAATTTACGGAAATCAAATGGCCCTCTCCAGTGGGTATCTTGCATCATCAGCACGTCTTGATGTTAGAGAACTGAGGCACTCAGCACCTTGCAAAGTCTGGCCCAAATTATGCTGCATGGGGGTGGGGGAAAACAGAAGGAAAAGCCTGATGCGACTTCAGTCTGGTGCTGAGGTGAAGTATTTTTAAGGCAGATCAGCATACTTTTACCCAGCTGATGTTTTTGTCATACTCTGTGACTGATCCGTCGCCCACAGATGTCATTCTGAGCTGAACTGGACCCTTGCATCATAAAAACTGCTCTCTTTCTCTGTCATGTTATTCTCTTAAGAGGGAGGGAGGACAAAAAGGCTTAAAAGGAAGGGTAAGAGCAGCTTTGAGGGCTTGAGTTATGGCTTTGTAATAGAATCAAGGAATGAATTTGCTGTTTAAGTTAAAAAATAGCACCTGCTGACTGCAGCAGCTGTTTGACGAAGAGGCCAGCCTGGAGCTGCCTCTGGAGTAGTCACCACATCATCTCTGAGTGGGCCTTCCTTGTCAGGGCTTCAGCATATGTCAAGGTGACCTGGAAAATGTTTACAGCTTCAGCCATTGTTATGTCAAAGGAGAGGCTTTGATACCCAGACCTGTCATTTGTGAGATGCTGACAAATTCCCGTGCTCCTCACCATGCTCTTGTTAAATTACACCCAGGCTGAAGTTCTGTAGCATTTTCACCTTCTGTGTAAATAAACCAAAAAGAAATGGCATGCCCTTGCATTAATGTGAACTGAACAATGGATTACAATTACAAAAATTCCTCACATTATGGCATTACAAGTTTTGCTTCTGATCAACTGCAGAACCTCACTCTTTCTTTACAAATGTAGAAAAACATGTTTCAGAAGTGTTTCAAATCTGCTTATGGGGCATTAGCAGCAAGGAAGCTACACACACTAATTATAACAAGTGCCATATGATTTAGTGGGCAGCATGATAAATACGGGGTGTTTTGCTTGCGTTAAATAGTTGACTACACAAGCACTATTTTCCAGTGCACAGGGAGTTTATGTGGAGAACTCCTGTAACTTATTACTAATGGAAATTAACTGTGTTACCTCTCTCATCCATGAGGATACAGTTTATTCTTGCTGATGATGCTATGTTGTTAGGGAAAAGGGGGGCTGAGAGTGGTGACACTTTGAAAAGCCAGTAGGTTAAGGCCAACATAAATGTTCTGAATACCTGTGCAAGGGAGAAACCCAAGTCCCACTCTGAAAAATCAGCTAGGAATCTGCTTCCCATTACCTTTGGGTGGGACTTGGGTTCCCAAGTGCCTGAATTGCTTCTGGAAATGGTCTGTTGGCTTTTCTGAACCCTAGCAAGTTGGAAGGAAGCTCTTGAAGAAGAGAGCTACCACTAGCATTAGCAATATGCAAAAATGCTTTTGTTGCGAGGTAAGACAGGAAAGATCCTTTAGTGAAATAAAAATCTCCTTGGGGCAATAATTGCCTTGGGTTTAGCATGAAGAGTATTGCGTTATTTTAGTGAACTGGGATCATATGAGTAAAAAACCTGATCTTGTAAATTTTAGCGAGTTACCTTGAAGCATATAAATTCCTGATGTGCATTAACTTGAGTGAATTGGGCCTTAATGATCCATGTAAATAATAAACTGTATTCAGATATTTTTTTTCCAGAAAATAGTCTCTAATGGTCTGTACTGTATTAAAATAAGTGTCAAAAGTGTTACTTTTATATTCCACTTTTTTTTTTTTTTTTTTTTAGAACATTGACATATGCATGTTTATTCTATTTGCTACAGTATTTTAATGTTTTGGATGAAGGCCATCAGTTGTATGGAGATGACAAAACAATCATTCTGTCTATTTATTCAGTATTGCTGCTTGAAGTTTTCAAAATAAAGCTTTCAGTGCCAATATAGTGACTGATTGAAAGCTGCTCTAGCTCTCTTCAGGTGGTTTTTTCTATGTTTATAGAAAACTAAGTGAAACTTGGTATATAAACTGTTATACCAGTGAGGAATTATTGCAATAATATTGTGGGGAGGGGCTGGGTTTAAATGTGTGTAGTATGTACATAAATGTATGCATGCAGTGAATGCATTTAGGTCTCAAGTAACTGGAGTGCTGAAGAATGTTTGAGTCCTTTGTAGTCTTGAAAGCAGCTTACCAGTGCAATCAATGCTGGTTAGTGCTTCTTGCCAGTGTGCAGTGCTTATGTGGTGGTCACAGAGGATCAACTTGGAGCCCTTTGAACCAAATGGGATTTAAGCACATTCTTGAGTATTCCACAGATGTGATTCTGAACTGGGCCTAAAAGCATATTGTGATAAAAAAATCTTTCAGTTGCAGCCAGGGTTACTCTTTTCAAGTGTAGCTGGTACCTCTGGAAATTTATGTGATTCCAAGATGGATACAGTATGCCTGCTCTGTTGTAAAGGGTATCAAAATGCAGAGAACATTCACCCTCATGATCACCCTGTGAAACTACCGGTTCTGTCTGGAAGATTTGAGTTACTGTTCCTTAACCTAGAGAAGCAATGCAAACTAACTGTGAAAACACAAGTGAGCATTTTATTACTGCTCTGCTTCAATGCAAGATGAAAATCTGTACTATATGTAACTATATTTTTGTCATTTAAAAAGCTTATATTTTTTATTATCCTTATGAATGGTTGACAAACTATATTGGAATATGCTCCCACACAATAAATTCCCCTCTGAAACTTTGGGTCTTTACAATTCATGGTTTGCTGGAATTGCACTGCTCATCTCGCGCGCATCTCATGATACAGCTACTGGAACTCTGCCTGTCAAAGAACACTTAGCCTGAAAACAGGCCAAAGTGAAGTTTAGTGTGCCTGGAGCTCAAACACTTTCAGAAGTGGCCATGTGCCAAGCATTGGGGCGCAATGAACCCCCCTAAATGGCAATTTATGTAGAGATGTGAGATGCAAATGGTTGGTATAGGGCATTTTGGCAGGCAGGAGAGCTCCTCTACCATAAACTGTGCGCATGCTGTATTTTCAAGTAGATATAGCCCAGGAGCTGTAAGAGAATGGACTTGCAAGCTTGTTTTCAACTGAGGAACTGTTACTAAGTATTAATCCTGAAAAGATAGAATTGATCAGTGACTCAGAGGCAGTGTAACTTAAAGCAGAGAGGCAGGGGTATGTTTATACATGATCAGGGACTGGAACTGTGAAAGTATAGGATCATCACACAACAGATACAAGCTGCACCGATGTTTCAGGGAGCAAGACAACATTAAGCTTTGAACAGGAACTGAAGACCTGATTCAGATACTGTGCTGAAGACTAGCGCCTGTGAAGATCATTTGAATTAATCAATACAGGGAGCTTGATGCAGCTGAAAACTTGTGATTGTAAGCCATCCAAATGCAGTCCTTAGTCTAATATCCCAACAGATGGATTTTCCTAAGCCAGCTGGAGCCTAATCACCTTAGATGTGAGAGGAAAAGAACTCACAGTAGTAGCACTGTTGACTGGCAATGTGATCAAGAGTGCTGTGAGCTTTGCTAAAGCCTTAGCACGTGACATTCCTATTGGGGGTACCTTCTAAGTTGCAGAGGACCTCTGGTCTGGAAAGGTGCCCTTCCTACTTCCATGCTAGGGTTTGTGGTAGCTATAGTTTCCCAGCATGTTTGGTACAGCTCACAGTTCTGATCCTTTTCTTTGCCTTTAAAGAACGAAGTGTTACATTTGTGCATGTCTGCTGCAGCACTAATTAGTTCAGTGCAACTGGACCACTAATGAGTTGCAAAACCAGACCAATCAATGGGCCATTTCATTGAAAGCTGTACTGAGTTGTTCTGCCTGTCACATCTCTGTCAGCTAGGTGACACTACTTTATAATCCAAATTTTTAATGATTGTTTCAACTACGTTGCCTGGTGTCTGAAGTAGGGCCTCATGTGCAACAGTCCCCATTACTTTAAAATGATATATTTGCTACCTTTGGCATTGCAGTTAGTGTTAGTATTTTCTAGGTTAGACGCTGTTTCTTCATTAGATTTCTCCAGAAATACTGGATGGCAACCATCTTAACTGGTCTTGTTCCTTTTCTCCAGGTGAGTATGCAGTGTACTTTTTCCCATCCTTTGCAGCGAGTTCCCTGTTCTGTGTGCTGTCAGGTCAGCAGTCTGCAGGGTGGATTTGTTAAACATGAGCTACTGTTCAATGGGTGACTTGAAAAGAGCCTCTGCAGCAAGTGCTAGTTCAACAAGGAACTAGATGCAAGTGGAGATGTTAATTAGGCAACTGATCAACTCAGAGACTGCCAGTGTCCCTATGCCACTTCCAGTTGGGTCCGTCTGGTGCCTCTCTGAGAAAGAAGCCGCCTTGCTGTCATACAGACAGTCCTGGTGTTTCTCTCCTGTGAGTGTGTATTTGCTGTGCACCAACTCCTGGCTAGGACAGATATCCATCCCTTATGCAAACTGAAGTTTGATTTCTAGAGGCTTTTCTGATCTGGATCCCTGGCTGTGGAAAAGCTGCAGAAATCTCTGGAATCTTTGGCAGAGTGAGATAGTGTCGTCACAGCATTATCATGCTTTTTTGTTCAGTCATCTGGAAGTTGACAGAGGTGACATGCAGCTACAGCAGGATGGTTTTTCAGCTACAGGAGCTGGCCATTGGATTTTAATCTCCAGTACTTGCTTCGGTCCACATGGGTTAAGATACTTTCATTTCAGTTTCCAGTCTTCTGAGTCACAAGTGTATTGAGGAGAAGTGGAGTTATGAAAACAACGTGAAGTCCAATCAGCAGGACAAATACCTGTATGGAAACACACATTTGGCCTGCAACATTTATAAGCTCTGCCCCACACCCCTGTCTCGTAATATAGTTACTTTACTAATTACCTATGTATTGGCTTGTTCCCCAAAAGCATGCTTTCATAGATACTGTTCCTGCAAAACACAGAATGCTGCTGTTGTTCAAGCTATAGTTTCTCCTTTCTGTGCATCTTTTTTGCATTTGCTACTCTGTGCTTGTTGTTTCAGCTACACACTTTGTCTTGCTCTTCTGCAGAAGGAGGAAGGCAATAAGTAATTGGCAGACTTAGTGAGAAAATGCAATATAAAAGATCTAATATTCAATCCTGGGTCAAGGTGGAAGGAGGAAAAGTTTTCTATGATTTCTTTTTAATGAGCAAAAGTTTGAAGAAAAATATTCAGAAGAGCTCCAGCTGGGCTTATGAAAAGTCCACTTAAAAAAATCTCCTTATGCAGTGACATACAAATGAGTGCAGGTAATTACCTGCCTGGGTATTTTAAAAGGGAGGGCTTCTGGTTAAAACAGTAAGGGGAAAAAAAAAAAAGAGATGGATGTACACCAAGTGAAACAACTTTAACCTAATTTGTATTTGCCATTTGCCCTGGAGTCCCTTTCACTACCTGTGTGATGGAAAGTGAAAGGAATCATGGAGCTTTCAAGCCAGTGACATGGTATCCCATCCATAGCTTTTGCTAACATAAAATTCAGGCCAGCCTTTAAGTGGGGAATAATGGGAGTTTCTTTGTTGTTGCCTGTGGAGCTTGTCAGAAATTACTACCTGTCACAAACTGCAGTAGCATATCCCTTTTATCAGGCGTACCAAACTGTGTTCATTAAGTGGTATGTGCCTAGAAAAGATCATTTGACTTCAGCAGTTACAACCAACCTGAGGTAACCTTGATCAGTCAGGTAGAACTGGCCCTTCTGGAAAGCTAAAGAGAAACTTGAGAACAGCAGCTGACCTTTAAGTATGCTTTGTTGCTACAAAGTTGTCTTTAACTGTTCTCTTGACCTAGCAAATCTGCATCATGGTTACCAAGACTATGACCTGGATTCTCCATTCTGGTATAGCTTGTTTCATGTACAAAACAAGCGTGGACCCGGCAGTGATACCGTGAAATGAGAAAGGTAACAATGTCCATTATCTGTGCTGCTGGTGTGAAAGGTTACTGCCACATGCAGGGCACCAGATAATTTTGTCCCCTTAGCGCTGTCACAACTCTGCAGTTACAGCGCGGTTTACACGAGAGGGCAGCAATACACACCGGCATGCCTGGAACTGCGTAGGCATGCAGCTAGTTGGAAAGCAGCTTTTCTAGGCATGTGTGACATATAGTAAAGAATCATATAAAATACGCAACTTGCCATCCTTAAATGTGCTCTTTCAGAAAGGACACAATAATACTAATAAAGAATCACGTCCCAGTCATAGCATGTGTGTAGCTGATGCACAAATTATGCGATTCCTGCAGTTTTGATGAGGACTCAGGCCCAGTAGCTTTCTGAAACCTGTACAGGTGTGGAATAAAACATTTCACTTTAGAGATTATCTTGTGCCTGGTGTAGCAGCCTGTGCCTGGGAAGCTCTTGCTTCATTTCCCAGCTCTGCCACAGATTTCCTGTGTGTGACCTTGGGCAAGCTACTGTAATCCCCCAGGGACTTGAGTCCCCAGCTGTAAGCTTGAGATAATGCTGCTTTATCCCTTTGACTTTGTCTATATATATGGCAAGCACCGTGGGGAAATGCATCTCATTTCCTATTTGTTTGGCAAATAGTACACAGTGTGGTCCTGATCTTGGCTGTCTCATCTAGCTACTACTGCAGTGAAGCACATTTTTATATTGTACCAAGAGGATGACAAGAAATTGCCCTGAGTTACTTTTACCTTACAGTGAGAGCAAGATGCAGGTGCGCTGGAGGAAGCTGGGGGTTTCTGAGGGTGAATTCTTGTTTAACTTTAAATGTATTTCTCTTTCTAAAGGGGTAAAAAGGAAAAGGTGAGTAAAGGAATAAAACCTCTTTTCCTTTTTGTTCAACTCTTATTTTTCTCGCAAAGTGATGCTATTAAAATAGGCAGCCTAAATCCCTTTGCAAGTGCTACTTGGGAGTGTGTTGCACCTAATTGATAGAGAGCAGGCTGACAGTTGCTTGGTGGTCCTAAATGTTCCAGTGTTTTCACTAGTCTGATGATATTCTAACAATGTGCATGCAACTGGTAATCCACTGTCATGGGTTGCCATTTCACATTTTTCTGTAGACTCCCAAGTGCTGTTTGGTATTAGGGACTGAAAAGAAAATGCACAAGAGTTAGAATTGTAGGAGGGTGCCTATTTTGGTTTTTCTTGATTCCAAAGTGCTCCCAATAATTTTAATTAACTAAGAAACACCTCAACGGCGCTTAGTCTGGAGACCTGCACAGAATGAGCACCTTCAGCACAGAGACTCAATCTTAGTGCACAGTTCTGAGATTAAAGATCATTTTAAGATGTTGCCATCTGAGCCCATTTATACATGCATACACACACACACATATACTTGTATGCAGTAAAGTCATTAGATATCATTTTCCTTTTTGTCAGCTGGGAAAACTAAGGCCCAGGGAGCTGCATGGCCTTCACAAGAAGTACATGCCCTTCATCTCCATGTACTTACTTTTGTATAGGGGTCTTTCATATAAAGTCTGTTCCAATCACACAGAAATAGTTTTCCAGCAATAGTTCAGGCAGGCTAGAGGGCCAGCTGGCCTAGCTTTCAGCCTCTGGCTTCATAGCAAGGATTGGATGAGCACAGGCAGCTCAATAGTAAACAGCACTCTTTGTCTGGAGTTTCCAAAATAACCTATTTGGAGGGAAAACGTTCCCTAACCGTTCAATCAGAGGTTAAACATCCTGATAGCAGAGCATTTATCTCCCTTCCAAACTAAACAATGTAAGCACTTCAAAGGAAGTGATTCTTAATTTCTGGTTTTGCAATTGTTGAGCCAGGTTCAACCAATAAAGCTTTCACCTTTGAGATCTAATTAGTCTGTTTTAAACTTAAAGCTTTACTCTGAAAAATTAATGTCTTCATCTACCATTGATTTTAGCACAGTGGTTTCAGTATGTTCAGGAGTTCAGCTCCCCGCAGAATTAAACTTGTTTAAGTTCTTTAGCAGAGACTGCAAAGTGAGGAAGTCAAAATTAACAATAACAAGATAGCTGATATTAAATTGTCAGGTCTGTGTTTTCTTGTAGGTCAACAAGATTTCAGTTACCTCCATCATTTTTTCACCTTTGAGATATAAAATATTCTTAGAGCCTGAACTAAGAATAAGGGAAATCTTCCCTGCATTGTTCTGTCTCATTTGGGCTATAGAAATGCATACACTATCTGAGGCACAGGAGATGGACTGTGTTTCTCTGTCTCTGTGTCTGATTAAAGCTGAAAAGTAACTGGGGTATTAATAAAAGGAACTACATCTGAGCAGTGCAATTCTGGGGTGTTTCTTCTGTGTTTGGGATTAAAAATAATGAGTCTGTTCTGATTTCTTCAGGTAACCATACTTAGCTTATTTCTTCTCTTGTCAGCATATACAAGTAACCTGCTTTGCATGGTAACTTTGGATTTAGATTTGAAGCCGCCCAAGAAACTACAGTGGTTTGAAACCATACACCCAGAAAAGTTGGCATTTCACAGCAGTGTCCATGCTACAGTTCACTGCTGCATGGCTGAATTTCAGTGCCGCCTACTTTGTGGTATTTATAACAGAGATAGGTCAGAAGGAAAAAAGTATCCCTGTCCTCAATTTTGCAGTGGGCAATTGTGAGGCAGTGGTTCTGAACTGCCTTTCTTCTCCTTTTGCCCCATTGAGAAGCATGAGACTCCTGTAATGCACAGGTGTCTTCAGTAAAGGGGGCAGTCTTGCATCTTGAATGCACTGCCACATGGACTCATTGGGAGCATCTGGGAAAGGGGAGGAGATGCTCTCTTTACAGGTTTGTACAAATACAAATGACTTGACTGTACCCACTAGGGAAAATGCCAGTGTAGCCCTAAACTACCAGAGTGCTGTTCCAAGCCAAGCAGCTTGCTCCTGGGGAAAATATAGATGATCTCTGAGTAAAACAAAAGGAAGGGATGTGCAGCACCTTCTCACTGGCCAACAGGAGCTGAATTGCCCTCTACCCCTTTTGAATGAATTGTCCTGGGGTTACTAAACTTGAGCAACCTCATGACATTACTGTGTACTTTTGAAAACAGTTACTGCAGACTCATTATGTTCAGCAGTCACAGCAAACAACCAGACTCCAGGCCTGGCAGGACACTGATGGGAGCATGCTTCCTGCAGATGGCTCCTGGTCTATGGCATACAGATTACTCTCAAAGGTCATTTTAAATAACCATACTTACATTGTAATTTGCGACACCAGAGTTGGCTCTGTGATCAGTTGTTAGGCATTTTGTAAAGCCACTTCATGTTTTGCAGACAAATACATCTTTACTTTCTTATCCACTCTGTAGAACAAATTGCAATCCATATATACTGCTTCTTTCTGTTGTGCCAAGGAGCAGGAACACATTTATTTTTACAGGTGGACTAGGAGTGCCCATCAGGATTATCTGATGATGGCAGCTTGTTAGGCCATGGTATTTCCTTCTCTCTCAGCTGTCAGACATTGAGGGATGTATAGGCAGCCTTAACTCTGACCCCTGCCCACACAAATTCCCCTACTCTTCAGTTACCTTGGCAGCACCAGTAATAAGCAATTCTTGCCTATTCTACACACTTTTTCTATATTTCTTTTAAGCAGTGTGTTGTTAAACAGGTTTTTTTCCTACTCATGTTGTTACATAGCCCCCTACACGTCTCCTTCCTGACTCTCAAGTCCCAGTTGCAGCACATTCACCATGACAGACCCAGCAAAATGCCTGTATGTCAAAACTGGAGCACCTCTAAATTTGCAGTACTGGAAAACACAAGCCAACCTCCACATTCGTGCTTTCAGTCCCCTAACTAGTAGCAGCTTCTCTCTTCACATAAAAAGCTGCGGCTGGAAGAGGAACATCCCTAATTTGAATGATGTTTTGGTAACCAGACCATTTCTCTCTCAGTGGGTGATTTGGATTGAATGTTCTTCCCCCAAGGAGGTTCACCTCTGCATCTCCTGCTCCCTATGGGAAGGCCATGGCCAAAAGCTTGTACTGTTTCTCTTGCAGATCTTGGCCTAGTTTGCACAAAATAGTAAGTAATCACTAAGAAATTTCTTTAGCTAATTGATCAGCATCTTCACTTGGTGGAAGAGGAAATCAGAGTCCAGGTTCCTACCACAGCTCCTGTGAAGATCTGTTTTTATTCCAGTGGGTTTGTAACATAAAGTACATAAACATGCTCCAAAGTGTGTCTGGAATCTAAGTTTCTCCTCTCAGATGACTGATTATCTTCTGATCATCTATCATTTATCTAACAGGAGCCTCCCCTGCCACCTGGTAAGCACTGCCACTATCAACAATTTTGATATAAAAGGTAGCAAATCTAGTTCAGCTGTTGAAAAACACTGATTTGTGCAGCTACCTCTGTGGAAAGCTTTAGGGTTGAGATCCAAGTAGAAGGCAGGGATAATAATGTGAAGCCCAGAGCAAGCAGGGGGCACAGATGTGTCCAGTTAACTAGTTTTTATGGCTTTCTTCTGGTCCCGCTGGCTGTGGTGAATTCATGTCCTGGGCCACTGTCTGCAGGGTGGCTGTGGCTCTCATGCAGAACCTGACAGCTGTTGTGTCTGCAATGTATCATGTGAGCAGCAGCAGGATTATTCTTAGCCAGGACTGATGCCTGCTCTAGGCCCCTAGGCGGTGGTAAGAAGCAAACTGGCAAGAGCTGTTGAGGCTGGTATTGATGCCTTTCCCTGGCCCAAGCAGGAGGTTCAGGGGATGCCATTCAAGGTCCTCCAGCCTTGGGCTTTCTGAGGTATGGAAGGACAGGGTACTTGACAGGCAGGGTAAGGGAGGACTTGCAGCTCCTAAGTAAAGAAAGAGTTCAGGTATATAAAATGAGTAGCAGATTCTGCCAGGGGATTAAGCACTCTTGGTTCTAAAGTCCTTTTGTGAAGCTACAAAAAGGCCGGGTGTTTAAAAACTGCCCTGGTTTTCTAGTGGCATCTGCTGTGCTAATAAAAGGTCTTGCCTTCCCCTACAGACCATGCTTTGCTTACATCCATAGAACTTTGCAGTAACATTACTATTTGAGAAGAACTGAAGTGAAAAAACAGCCTCTATTCAGGAGTTCCCCAACCATGATTTTATTATTATGCCCTCAAGCGCTACAAACCACCTGGTCTTTGTTATTTTCCATACAAGAAAGCAGAATTGGCCCATATCTGCAGAATATTGCATTCTGTTTGCTCAAAATGCATTCAGCAAGTCTCCTGAATGCCAGGACTCCAAATGCAACTTGTTTTAAACCCCTGGGCAGTGCTAAAACTCATCTCTCCTAGTCGGCAATGATACCGCCAGCATTATTAGCTCTACACCGTCCAAAGGCCAAGGGTGCCACTTCACCTTAGCTGCTACGCTCAGACGGGTGCTTCAAGGGGCACAGGTTTCTCAAAAGACTGCGAAGCCCACACCGCGCTGCCAAACCCCCGATCCCCGTAACAGCTTTGCCTACGGGCCGCGAGTTCCGAGTGAAGCTGTACTGGACTCGGGTAAGCCCTCAACCCGCGGACGTTCCCCCCACCCCAGCCCAGCCCGGCTGCGCGTTCCCGGCCGTGCGTACCGGCAGCTCCCCGCGCTGGGGCTGGCCGAGGCGGAGGGAAGCCGGGGCCCGCAGCCCAGCGGCTGCCGGGGCGGGCCCGCAGCCCAGCACCGTTGCCAGGCGACCGCCGCAGCTCCGCCCTCCCCGCCCGGCCCCTCCCCGA
>JANRGW010039364.1:0-24020 GCA_024733675.1 Psilopsiagon aymara | reverse complement strand
CGACATCTTCCCCTCCCTACCCCTTGTTCCCCGAGACAGGGACGGGCATGCGGCTTTCTCTCCGGTATTCCCGGTGGGAAGTGTCAGCAGCAGAGGAGATCCATGGAGATGAGTTTATCCCCTCCTCGCGCCAGCCCTGGCCGCTTGCCTTTCGTTTGGTTAAGAGCTTCTCTCTACCTCGCTCCCTCACTTCGGCTCCGGCTCCTGGAGGTGCGGGACCCCCAGACGCGGGGCGCACTAAGGAAAGGTGCAGCTTTGGGCTCCCACAGCACCTGGGAGGGAAATACTCCAAAAGCATGCCCCCGCCAGCCAAAAGATAAAAAGATCCGCGTCATTCCTTCCTAACGATGGTGCTTTACAGATGATCTTACCTGGAGCTTAACCCGTGCTGAGGGGCTGCTGAAACCCTACTGCCCCACTGTGAAGTGCGAATGAGGTTTTACGAGCAGCAAAGCCTCTGATGAGGTGTTGGAGGCTCCTGCTTGGCAGGCAAGTGGCACTGCAGGCTGGTATAGCCCTTTCCATGTTATAACCTGATGGCATCTTCACACTGTCAGTGCAAATAAACTGGGAGCTAAAAATAACCAACATAAATGTATACTGCATGCCCATAGGTTATATCTGGGGAAGTCAGAAGAAGAGGCTTGTGGACTGCTGCAGAGGTTGTTGGGAGAATATGCTCCTGGTGGGAAAAACGAACTGTTACATAGGCTGGACTACATGGATGTGTTCCCTCAGGAAGGGCAATTGCGGGGTGGCGTTGGTTGCCTCAAGTTAGGCGTCCATGCTGGACATCTAAGGTGGAGCTACAGGCTGTCTTGCTAGGCAGTGGAGAGAAACAACCACCTTCAGCATGAAATCCCTCTCTTCCTGACTTGGACTGGTCTTTGAGAAAAGCTTCAAGAAAACTAGAGGCACAGTCCAAATAAAAGAAGGAGCTTAACCCTGAGATAAATCACATGGAGACCTTTTGGGGGAGTGCTGACTCAAAGGGAGCTTGAACTCTGAAAGAAAAGACCATTTTCTTTAGCTGATTCCTCCCATGGGCAGCAAAGCAAGGCTTTGTGTGGTTTCTGTGACTAATACAGGGGTGGGGAGATGGGGGTGAGCATTTCTGGAGCACCTTCTTGTGGAGCACCTGGAGCATTTATGGACCATCTTTGCCAGTTGCATCCTCTCAGGAACAACCTACAAACCTTCAAATTATAGAAACAATGCTCAGAGTGAGACTCGGCTTTTAGGAGGAGAAGTCCTAATTGTGGGATTCCTCTGGAACCAAATGGGAATGGAAATCAAAGATGACCAAAGGATGCAAAACGTGAGCCGAGACAGCTGGAGACTTTGTAAAAGGAGTTCAAGCAACATCTGGAAACTTCTAAGAGAGGTTTATAAGAGGTCACCTTCAGACAAGGATAAAAAGCTTCAGTGTCAAGGGAGAATGCAAAATTCTCCTGGAAGATTCCCAGTTTAAAATGGCAAGATGGATCAAAGAGGTGATCAGCAGCATGACTGTCATGGAAAAGAATGCTTTCCAGAAAATAGGAGGCACAAAGAACCTTTGGCCAATTTACAAGCCAAGATGAACCACACCAAATAGTTAAGAAACTGAAAAAAAAAATTGCTCAGAAAAGAAAATCAAAAGCTTGCAGGTCACCGCAGGAAAAAACAGCCTTGTGCTGTAGACAAGGGCTAGCCAGAACACCGCCTACTACCAGACACTCACCACCATTTTCAGTCGGCAGGAGGAAGGAATCAGACTGACTATCCCAGCTGAATAAATGCAAAACCCACAGTCTTTGAGGAGAATACCTTTGGGAGGGTTATTCAACTCAGTCCATAACCACAGCATAAGGGAATGGCTCTGAAATAGGGCACCTAGGAGGCAACTTGATGGGTTCAGCTCTTATGGCAGACAGTATTTGCCTTCTGGATAAAGGATTAAATTATCTAGGCTGGCTATATGATTAGAATCAACCATCACATTAGAGAGAGCTGGTCAGCCACATACTACAAAGTGAGGGATAAAGAGAGTTCAGCTGAAGGACCCAGATCATTTTAGTTGAATAACAAAGATATTACTGAAGACTTCCAGGGTAAATTGTACATTGTCTACTGATAGATTTTCAATTATGGGATGACCGGATTGAGACTGGGGGGAAAAAAAATGAAGCAAGAGTACATAAAAACCTGAGCAGGGTCAGGAAAAAGGTCCAGCTGCTCCAGAGTCCAGCAGGAGATGCCTCGGGAGGAGCAGACAAACAGAGCATGTACAAAATGAATGCCCTCCAGGCCGGTCTCCCAGGTCTTGGTGTCCCGTGGTGCAGAAACTTCCTGAGCCAGAAATGATATCTCTGTGTTTAATGAGAAGCCAAAGACTCTGTGAGAGGCAGAGGAATTTGCCAAGGTGCTTAAATCACGAGCTGCAGCAGAGCATTGGGCCAGGAAGCAGACTGGTGAGAAGCTGGTCAGCCACCAGGAGTCCTGTCAGCACATCTCTGGCTAATGCAGAAAGAAGAAAAGAGAACTTTCTATTTTAGAGAGTGCCACACTCACCCAACATATGTAAAACATACATTAAAAAGAGAGACGGTGGCCATGCAAAAATGCAGCTGAATTCAGAAGCAGAAATAAAATAACCTGACTGTGGGAAGGTGGTGGGCCAAGATAAGATAGGACGTGCAACGAAGCCTTTGCAGTATTGTGAAATGGGGAAATGGAGGTAGGTCCAGCTCGGGGGTGCAGAGTCAGGGCCTCGTTTTTGTGCAGGACTGTTACAAAAACCTTACAAGGTGGTCACAGAGGCCATGTGAAATGGGTGATACTGACAGAGATGGCCCAAAGTCTACCAGAGCAGCCAAGCTAGACCAGCACTTGGGCTAATGATGGCTGAGCTAATCAGCTTGAAATGGATAGTGGTGACAGGAGAGCATCGATGGTTCTAAACATGAGAAAGTCAGATTGGTGAAACAGGGGCACTGGAGCAAAGAGCGTGATGGTGTCCTCAATGCTCCATGTCTGTAACTGTGTGGTAAACACCAGGAGCTGTGCCCTACTCTACCAGTTTAGAAATACCCTTAAAGCTGTGTTTCAAGTGAAGTAAATCATTTGTGGGTAACTGGTCTGCAATGAAAAGATGTCCTGCTTCTCAGGACAGTAAAAAATAAAGGTGGCTCCACTTCGAGGTCACTTCCAGCCCTGACTGATGAGAGAGTCTGAAACCTGCCTGGAGACCTGGGACCCTCATAGATCCTTAACCAATGGCTCAGTCAGATCTTGTGGATGTGAAATAGAAATGATCCCCATCTGCCTGCTGGATGTTTTCCAGGAGCAGCAACCAGGAAGAAATAAAACAATCTTCCCTGTAAGTCCCTGCACTGAAGTCTCTGGAAAGCAGCTGAATCTGTGAATAAAAATACCTTGGATGATATCAGTGGGTCCAGTTTGGTCGTTCACAATAGATCTGTATATTGACAGGCAGAAGTGGACCTGAAAGACGGGATAGATTGCTTCTCAGCGAAGTCCAATTTGAGTGATGCTCAGGGTTTGCATAATGCACAAGCTCCACTGGAGAGGCTGGGGGGGAAGGTAGGGCAGAACACGCCAGCAGAAGGCCTTGAGTGGCCTCAGCCTTTCCGGATGTCTGTTGTTCTTTGGCTATTTATGGGTGCATGCTGAGACCTTTGAACAAGAAGCAGTAGGTGCAGTTGCACATGGCTTGTGATAAGTTGAAGGCTGACAGTGTGTAACTGGTCCCAAAGGAAAGGGAGTAGTTTCAAAAGTGGGTAACTTATGCCTCCTACACTACTGGTGATGGGGAATTTCCCCTGAAAGAAACAAAACTGAGAGTGCATGGAGCTGGCCTGCTCCCCAGCCACTCACAGAGGTGCAGGTCCATAGGACTCTGTTCCTATCACAGAAGGTTTGTTTGTAGATTTGCTAACATTGCAAAAGCTTGCATAGGCAAGATGACAGAGGGAGAGAGCCTTTTAGTGGCCAACAGAAGGAGATTTAGCAGTTTCAACTAGTGCAATTCCTGCCAGTGGTTAGATTTACTGATAAATTCTGTTGGTATTTGCACTACCAGGAACACTATGGTAAGGGTAGGCCATGCATCCTTGCAATAGTTCACTCTATGGGTCTAGGAATTCCAAATGCAATCTGCCCAAGTATTAAGGAAAGTGGCAGTTTTGCAGCTGCAGTTAACTCCACGTCTGGGCATGAATGGAGTAGCAGCGATGCCTGCTACTACAGTCCAGGCAGCAGCTTTGGGGCACAGTGCAAACTGTCATGGGTGCAAAATGGAAGAGATGATTCTCCAAGGGGATGAATGCAGAGAAAGAGATGCTTGTTTCATCTCTTAAAATTTGCAGATGTGCAAATGCTTCTAGTTCACCCAAGAAGAATGGGAAGGGAAACACCAGGGAGGGAGTGTGGGCTCCTGAACCCGTTCACGCCAGAAGGTATGTCACAGAAAGGATCCCAGTAAGATATGACTAGAAAATGAGCTGGGAAACTCAGTTGTCCTGGAATAAGGTATAACTTTGGAGCACAATGAATTGTATATTTGGAGTACCAAGGGAAAAACATTCTGGTCATGGTGGGAAAATTTGGGATTAAGGGTGAAATACTTCATAAAAGTTATAGTGCATGGAAGCGACCTGTAGAGCACCTTGTTAGGAAGTTCTGAGGTCATTATTTTGAAACTGGCAAATGTTTTGAATGATGCTGGGTTTCTATACATTCCCAAAAAGCCTTAACTAAGCTAAAGGAAAAATCCTATTGGGTAAGATTCAGGAAGGATGAAGAAAATGCGTGCAGGAGATGAATGCCTCTATTGCAAGTAACAGTCCCACAGAAACACGGAGAGCCTCCATGAAATAATATCTGTCAGAGTAATTTCATTAATGGGCTACATTGCCTGATGTTGTTGAGTTTCTGTCTGAAGCAGATTCTGGGAGCTGCAGACTATTTCACAAAATGCCCTGAAGCTTGTCTTTTAGGACACTAGTGCCAGATGTCCAAGTGAAAGACATCCTTTCCCTCCAAGTCCTAGGAGGTATGGGATTATTGCACAAAGCTCAAGGGAGAAACACTGAATCCAGAACATTTCAACAGATCTGTGAGGTGGTTGGGATCCCTAAAACATCTCCATGTGACCACAGCCTGAAGGGCTGGTGGGGTGTTTTTTTGCATACTCTTTCAGTCAACTGGTTTACTCCTCAGAACTGCATCAAGGGGCAACACCCAGCAGATTCCCATCCTTTTGAGGACCTCAGGAGTAGCAAAGCACTTCCTCACAATTTGGGTGAAAAGCTAAGGACTTCTGCATGCCTTTTTGTGGAGTTTCGGGAAAAGAACAAAGCGGTTTGGACCATGCATAGAAGCACATGTTTGTGTGGCCGTGTTTTTTTGTTTCTTTATTTTTTTAAGTGGAAATCTGGTATATTTTACAGTCTTAGAAAAAGCAGAATGAGAATCTGAAGGATAACCTAGAAGAATACTGTGGGACTTGTTGTATAATGGCATACAGTCCTGACCGGGATATTCATGTATGTATACTCTGGTATACAGAGTACAGTGGGGTCCTGAAACAAAATCCCATGCTATCACAAGGCTGATTAGAAAATGTACCGGGGGAAAACATGCTGGTGAAACAAAACTTCAGGATTCCTCTTTCTCTGCTCTTCCCTTATTGCAAATGAAGTTGTGAAAAGCCAAGGCAAGGCTGGAGAAGCTGAAGCACAAATCCCTTTCCTCCCTTCTGGCACCAAATGGGGAGACATTTGCAGGCAGGCTGCAAGCACACTGCACCTTGAGAGCACTGTGAACAGCTGCCGGGGAGGGAATGAAGGAGCAGAAAACGATGAGAAAAGAGAGTACAAATATTTTGGATTAGCAATGGGAAAATACCTTACAGAAGCGTACTGTGTAATTACAGATAAGTAAGAATGTGTCATTCATCATTTCTTAAATGATTTTCCCTTGTTCTCTGCAGGGTGGGTTTATTAGAGCCTTGTCATTCTGAGCTCCTTCAGGATAAAGGAGGTCGCTGAGAGGGCAGGTGTGGGAGGGGGGATGAGTCCTCCTAAATCTAAGGGTGTAGGACAGGCAGGACAGTCATCCTCCTCTACAGAACAGTAACTGCTCCGTCCCAGACAATTGGCTGCAGACAAGTAAGTGCAAAGAAGCTGAGAGAGAAGGCAGGGGAAAAGCTCAGTGATCGTTTTTGGGTACCAGCGCTACTTGCAGCTGTCTGGCTCTGAGCAAAGACCCAGGCTCCTCTTGCACGAGCTCTCCCGGGTTGAAGGAAGAAGAGCTGTGATTTTTTATGAACCAAGACTCTAGTGAGAGACCCTCTAAATTCCTATTAGATTTCTCCTCAGAGCTGGGGTGATCTGGAAGAACCTACATTTCTGGTTGACCTTTAGGGGCAGAAGGTACAACAGTGTTTTTTCTGCTTCTTTCATCGTAGACCATTGTCCTCAGGCCATCCTGCTGTCCTCTTGCTACATGATAAGGGTGCATAAGGGCATACAGGTTTGAAAGTGCTGAGGTTTAAGTAGAAGGACAGCAGGAGAAATCAGGGAATCGCTTTGTTCCTGTCTGCTTCTGTCATCATCCCACATCTACCTGGAGTATGCAAGCAAGGAGACACCTTCTGCATTGTATAAAGCTGCCACTGGACAGGCAAGCCAAACTCTTCCCTGCTGACCTAGGATGGGCACCAACTGCAGTCAAGACCTGCACTATAAGCAGGACAGTACAGAGCTCAGCACAGACACACAGGAAAAAGGACAGGCATATTTGATGATCACTAAAAGCCTGTTGCCCCAGAGGGAAGGATAAGACAGCCCTTAGACCCACCCTAGCTTGTCAGGAAGTATCTAGGATACCTCTGGACCTTGTACCAACTGGGAAATACCCTCTCAACCAGTGTGCCTGTATTCCCTGCTCCCTCTGGGGTGCCCTTTGCTCCCAGGCCAGATGGCAGGGATGGTTGCCTGTGCTGGCAATGTTTCCTGGGGCATGCAGTGCCACAGGGCACGGGCTCTGAAGCTCTTGTGCATCCTGCTTTGCAGGGTTCACTGCCTGCAGCGTTATTCATCTGCCCCTTGTCTTCCCAGGCAGCTGCTGCTGCTGCAGCCCAGGCTGGAGCACCAGCTCTGCGTGGTGCCTGGCTGCGTGTGAGCAGTGGCCGTGGCAGGCCTGGCAAGCCTCCCTTCTTCACAGGGAGACTCTCCTCCCCTCGGATGAGCAGGTTTCCAGACAGCTCCCTTTTATGAGGACGGATTTCAACAAGGCTCTAAAACCCAGCCTCGTTTAACTTGTCTCCCAGTCTTGTCCTCTGTGTCCTGCTGGGGAGGTATTGCATGACCCCCTTTAAGCTGTCGGCAGCCAGGCTTTCAACGTGGCAAGGGGGCCGGGCTGTGTCTGGGCAAATGTTTTCTTTCTGCGGTCAGAAAGCAGGGCTGGGCAAAGGCGCCGTGCCCGAGGCACATCCTGACAATGAGCCCCTGCCCACCCAGGCCACGGTGAGTCCCGATCTCCCACATCGACGGCAGGAACAGCGAGGGTGGCAGAGACCGTGGGTCTGTCCCAGGGGCAGCACTTCTCCCCCGGGAGCAATGGGGACCTTCCCTGGTGTGGAGGAAGGGGTGTGTGTGTGTGTGTGTGCCAGAAAAGGGATCCCAGGGTGTGCCAATGGGATAGGAACATGCTTGTGCCACCCATGGAGCTCACATCTGAGGCATGCTGGCATCCTCTGTTTCCAACCTTGATGCCCTGCTAAAAGGTGGTGGGCAGCCTGCGAATTTGAGCATGATCACCAGGGACCGCTGCTCTCAGGCAGACATTGCTGAGGTTGTAGCTGCATCATTGCATCATTCCCTCACACACATGCACGCACCCCACAGCCATGAAAGTCCAAATCATCTTTTCATAAAAATACCTTACATTCAGTCCCCAAGCACAAATCTGCTGTGCCTGCATGGCCTTGGCAAAGAGCAGAGACTTAAATCACCAAACCCAAGGCCACGCTTCAGTATGTTCAGTATATACCTATTAAAGCTCATGAATTTATGTTAGGACTTGAAAAGGTCCGTGGTATAATAAGGTCAGTGGGTTTATTGTCCTTTGCTCCCTTTACTGTTCTGAACAAGGTGTGAGGAGGACGCAATAGGTCAGAGGGGTGCAGGACTCTTGAAAGCAAGCAGATGAGCCAGGGAAAGCAGTGGGTGATGAGGAGCAGAGGTACCATGAGGTATAAATACCTGCACCTGCCCTGTGAGCTGGGCTGATGAAAGCCCAGCTGGGCGACCAGTCAGGCAAGCAGGATGACTATGCTGTTCCCCAGCCCCACAAACCTAGCGGTGAGGAGATGAGAAAGCTTGGATTTTATTACTTTGCAATTTTGCAGATTAATATTACAATTCATGTTCTTGTTTGTTTGTTTGCTTTAAACACCTTTTCCAGTGTAGCCAAAACCATTTAGAAGAGTTCCTCAAGGCATCTGTATGCATGGAAGCCCTTGGGGGTTTGGCTGTCCCATAACTCTGGCTCTGCAGGAGCAGCACAGGAGCTGGGCACCAGTACTGGTATAATGGCCAGTGCCTGCAGTGGGACAGTATGTCTTCAAGTCTCTATTTTCTGTGGGGCTGAAACAGACCAAAGAGAACATTTGCTTCCAGGAGCTTTACCCCCAGTGTTTGTTTTTTCAGTCTCCTTTCTGGGATTGTGCACTGGAAGAATCTCCTCAAAACACTTGGATACATCTCAATGTGGCAAAGCCCATGATGGCAGTTTGAAATCCTGCTAGCACCAGCAATGGATGCCAGCATCAGGTAAGCTTCAGATGTGTATCTCCATGCCTGTGGAGTTCAGGCCAGGTGAGAAGTGCAGACTTTCTCAGCAGAAGCCGGAAAAAGACCCCTTGATGCCATGTTGACATTAATTGCTTATGGCCTTGCTTATGCCCCTGTCTGGAAGCTGAAATCCTGACAATGTGAGACCTGGTGGCAGTTTCCAGCATGGCTCTGCATGCAACATAGTGCCTTAGGGAAGTAGAGTTAAAGTTTTGATTATTAGGGTAAAATTGGTTATAAGAGAAAATAGAATGAAATAAAATGAAAGTGCAACTATCCACTTCCCTTGAGTTTAACTTGATGTATTTTAATTTAAATGGGAAGCGTCATGTAACGTACAGATAACACTTTAAACCACTAGTCAGGAACATATTGCCGGTGCTAGACAGTGGCACATTTTAGCAGTAGTACGATGGACATAAAGCTCCTTAATACACTCAGAAAACAAAACCTCAGATGCTCTGCTAAGAGAAACATTTGGGCCTCATCCAGAAAGCACAGAGCTAGGGGCAGGAAGAAACGCACATTGTCTAGCGCAGCATCTCACATACACTCTAGTGTCCTTTTTTCTGTTTCTGAAAGCTTTGAATGGCAAGAATAGAAAGCATCCATCACAAAGGTGCAGTGAGGCAAGCCTGTGCACGTGAAGCATTTGAAACCCTTGGGAGCTTTGCCCAGCTGTCATACAGTGACCTTGGGCTGGGGTGAATGAGACAAGCTCCTTATGTCCCTTCATCAAAATGACCAGAGGAGCTTCACTTGAGTGCAGCTTGTACCGTGGGTCCCAAGAGAAAAAGCTCTCAAGCTGATGGGCTTCTCCAAGGTTGTGTTTATGTTCATGACGCACTGCAAGTGGAATAAGATTCCCACCCCCCAGGCGAAGGCTTTGGAGAGGTGCGCAGGGCTCATGCCTCCAGAAATGCCCCATCGCATGGAGCTGGTGTACAAGTGATGCAATGTGTCCTTTTGCTGCAGTCCTGGGAAGGCAAACCTCTCCCAGCTCCCAACGGAGTGCTTGAGTCCCCACTCAACACGCAGAGAGCTGAGGACGGTGCGGAGAGAGCTGCTTAAATGGCCTGGCATCGATATCAAAGCTGGGTACGGGGCCCTATTTTCCACTCAAGGCAGCTGCAAGACGGCGCCTCTTTCCTCTGGAGGGGGAAGCTCATGTGCGGGGCAGGAAGCCACCATGGAACAGCCAGCTCAGGAAGGGGCCGGGGCCAAGATTTTGTTTTTAACCTGTTTCTTGTTTATTTAAGCCTTTGAGGAAGATGAATAAAAGCAGCCACTGAGAGAGGCCAGCTGTGTCGCAATCGGAGCTGTGTGTACGGACCGGGTCACAGTGGTGGCAGGGAAGGCAGCCTGTGCAATAGCAAGAACCTCCTCTCTGGTCATCCATCAGACTTGCAGACGCACCAGCATCTTGTGCAGGAGCCAGGGCGCACAAAGCAGGTATCCTGAGCACATCCCCATCATGACAGCATCAGCCAGTCGGTGCTGCTGCTTCAGCTGCAGGACACTTGTGCTGCTATCAGACAGTGGTTCAAGATCAGGGCTTTGAAGCTGCCAAGGTCTCTGATGAAGGAAGAATTAGAGGTGCAGACACTTTTGTCCTGGTCATTTTCTGCAGAACAGGTAAAAGTAACTTGTTCCTCATTGCAGAGAGGCCTCAGTCCCAGATGGATTTGTCCCTGGGGCTGATTGAGCCTTTGCGCCTGCCACCCGTTAGTGCTGCCCATACCGTAGGGCTCACTGCCTCCTACCCTGAAAGTGGCCATCTTACAGACTTCCTGGCCCTCAGCACAGAACAGAGAGACATAAAAATGCCATGTGTGTGATGCTGCACATAGGACAGCAGCAGGTTCACCATGGTCAGCCATTTTTGTTGCTGTTCACATTTCCACCACATCATTCATGCTCCCAACTTTGAACTCCTCATTTTGGTAAGGCCAAACTCCCGCTCCATCAAAGCAATGCTCAACAGTGAGACCAGTGGCCCAGATATGGGCTGTAGAGGAATGTCTGCCTCCTGTTCCCCATCTGAAGTGGCTGCCACCTCCCCTGCCTGTAATCTCACAGTGCAGTAGTTTGGGAATGCACTGGTTTGGGAACACCCAGCTGTTCCCACCGGGTGCTATAGGAGATCCCAGCTGCATGGGGCTGACAGCCAGACACAGGATTGGGATCATTGGGCTTGAATTTGAACCAGAATTTGGCTGTAGAGCTGGGAGATAAACAGTTTCCTATTGCAGAAAATATAGATTGGGTAGAGGTATCCTTATAGGCTATATTTAAAGGGCAAACAATGAGTGCCTGATTGAAGTTATCCCAAATTTTCAAAAGGTAAATAGGATGTAAAGACTGGATAAAGCGAGAGCATGACCATGGGGAGGGTTTGCTTGGGGCCTGGGGTCGGAGTACAGAGCGTGGAATAAAGTGAGAGACTCATGGGTTTGGATCCCCTAACTTTCATCAGTAGGTGCTAACTTCTGTTAATCCCCTTGATTAACAGAATGGCCTGTAAGGGATCCTTGGTTTAACCCACATGGGCCTGTGTATTTCAAAGGACACTAAGGCCAATCTGTGGATGAATTTCTGAAACATCCTGTCCCCTTAAGAGAATAGGTGGATGTACCCTAATCTATTTGTAATTCTACTTCCAACTTTGCTTAAAAAGCAAATGAAGACATTACAAAAATCCACGTGACCAAAAAAAAAACCCAGCTCTGGCCAGTCATTTTGGGCTAAGGTAATGCAATTATCATTCTTATCCATATTGTCATGCAGTTAGTCCCACTGAGCCTAGCGCTCAACTGTCCTGATTTTATATCATGAATTCTCTTTGTTCTTCTTCAAGTATTACTCATGATTAAGGGCTGTGATTTGAGAAACTTAGCGTCAGGTTTTAAAGTGACAGTTGAATTTTCTTTCAGCAAGTTTGTTTTCTATGGATAAGCTTTTACATTGCATTGACATATTTTTCACTCCTTCTTACTGTTTTGGTTTCCTTTGTATACACTCTCAATTTCTCTGAAAACACTGTGGAGCTTGTGCTCTCAGAGAGGGTGATAAAGCCTCTTGCAGGTGTTGCTGTGCATGGGGGAAAGATCTGAAATGGAAGCAGGCACCAGGAATGCAAATTCCCACTGCAATTCGGGTCACATGTCCAAAGGGAATTATAATTCCTCACATGCTTTCTCATGCAGCAGGACGCAGGAGTGGAGGGATTGCTGCCTTGGACTGGGCTCCCAGTTCATCTCCTCCCCTGTCTTGTCTCTGAAGGTACCCAACTGCCAAGTGCTGTAAAGCCAGAACGAGAAATGCCAGAATGGCCAATCATAACTTGCCCATAGGAAAATACTTTTCTACCCCCAGGCATTTATCACTTGGCATGTCCCCTGAAAACTTCTGGTTTATATCCCTTCTGCACGATTATCTCAGATGAGGTAACTCCAGTGATATCCACAACCTTTATAAATGCCCATGCATTTTTTCAGACCTCTTGAATTTTGTCTTGGCAATCTCCCGTGGGAGCATATCCCAGTCTCGAGGTGCACTGCCGAAAGTATCCCTATTTCTCTGACCATCCACTCCTCATTTTTAAAATCAAATCAAACATTCCCATTCTCTTCTACTGAACAATAACCTGGACTTTCTTGTGCCAGCCTCCCTTGGGCTTTGCTCTCTGTATCACTCAGTCAGTACCACCTTTATTAATATTCCTTTCCACTCCCTGGTCCACCTCTGTGCAGGAGCTTTCCTACCATCTTGAGTAGGAGCCTCTTTGGCCCTTGAGGCACAAAACTGCCTCCCACCCTCACTGGTGGCTCAGCAGTCCTGCAGGTATGGGATGGGCTATTTTGAGGTCCTGGCAGAGGTACTCGTGCTATAGACACAGCTATGCTGAAATCAGGAGCTGTCTCAGCTGAGTTACTAATGAGATTTGCTCCTGTTACCTTGATCCAGGCCAAGACCTACAGCAGAGACCTCAGCCGGTGTCTGGCAGCTCCTTCCTGCAACTTCTATTTCACCCTGGCAAGGCCAGACATCCCCCATCACCTTCCTTATGCCACGGGAGCCACTGACCTGCCCGTACCAGGACTGCTCACACAGCTGCACGGGGCCTTATGTGCACCAGAGACCTCATCTTGCAGTAGGAAAGTGTAGCCCAGGAATTCCTGTTGGTGAGATGCAGTGTGGAGTGCAGGCATCCTGCTCTCGACCCCAGTGGCTGATAAAACAGATGTAAAAAGAGGAGCCAGAGCAGGAAAGTGATTCTAAAAGCAATTACAGCTATCAGAGAGAGAGGAGGGGGGAAATCTAGCACACACATGGTATTGTGGCACATCAAGAGCAATGGGAGTGAGGGTTTGAATAGCAGCATCCCTTTGGAGGCTCCTATGAGAGCAAAAGCAGATCATTCAAGTGTTCTCCATTCAGATTGGGCTGTAGCTGCCCAGAGCAGATCTCCTGGGCCCTAGACAGCACGCAAAGCTAGTGGGGAGCTGCCAGAAAACACCACTGTCACTGCAGAAGAGGCCTTCTTGTTACTCTTTATGGATGCATGGCACAAAAGGCTGTTTTTCCTTCTGACTTGTAGTTTAAGCTTAAGCTTTGGTACTTCCAGAACAGTGGATGTCCAAGGGCAGGACTCCCCATGACTGTGCTCATGTAAAGTAGCCTGTGTTGGCAGGAGTGGATGACAGTCAGAGACACCACTGACACCATTTTAAGGCTGGGTGAACACATCGCAGCTGGAAAAACTCTCTAAAATGGCATTTATACACCTTGTACAGTCAACTGCAGTATAGGCAGTGCTGGTAGGGATGCTTGCTTTTCAAGTTATCCAAGACATCCAACTATATAACCCCATTTTGAGTCAACTAAAGCATTGCCAAACATTGTAAGTTGATTTTTTCCATGCTGTATGGCTGCCTCTGTCTTCTTTGAGGGAAAGATCTAGCCAAACGGGCTTGGCCAATGCCTGGCACCAACCACAAAAGTCAGAGATAGAAGAAGCTGTTTCACACCATCCAATGCACTTTGGTGACCTTCTAGCTGAACAGTTCAAACATGCCTCTGCTTTGCAGTGAGTATTCGAAATTTGGCAAGAGGGAAGATGTGTCACAATGCCTCACCCCGGGCAGTGTTCAAGGCCAGGCTGGACGGGGCTTTGAGCAACCTTTAGTGGAAGGTGCCCCTCCTCGTGAGATGATTTTTAAGGTCTCTTCCAACCCAAGCCATTCTATGATTCTGTGACACAATCCCATGATTTGCCATGGGTCTTTCAGTTACCTCCCATCTGTGAAAACCTCCCTCTCCCATCGCCTCCTGCTTGGCTGTGGCACCTTGCTGCTGCTGCCAGTCCATGTTGTCAGAGCCGTCTGACCTCTGTCTAGTGCCTCTCGATTTTACAGCCCCATTAATGAGCCATGGGGCTGTTATAACGGTGTGAGACCATGGGATTTCTGTCTTTTTGTGATTTGAAAAACCACATCCAGAAAGTCATGTTAAAAATGATTGCAGCTGCACAATGAAATATTGAGAGGTTTAGAAGTGCCAGGGTTGAACTGACCTGTGCAAATTCACTTCCAAGCTGGTTTAAAAGAGGTATCTATTGCTAGTTTGCTTCATCCCACACAGCTGGCTTTCACATCTGACATCTCATGTAGTTTTAGTTATGGTGTATTGATAACCCCCCAACCTTTTGTTGCTTTTTTCAACATAGCTTGAACTGAAAGTGCTTGAAATCAGTTGAGATCTCACAAATGTTACTGTTGCTGTGTATCCTAAAAGCAATACTTTTCCTTGCATCTTGTGCAGCAGTGGTATGAAAGAGATGTTTAGGGCAGAGACCCAACTTTTGCCATTAGCCCACCAACTTTTATGTGGATGCCCATGAACACATAGGCTGGTGCAGATGGGGCCCAACTCCATGACGCCCTGAATCACAGCTTGGCACAAGATGGTCAAGTGTGGTTTTGGCCACATGGATAACTGACTGCCTCTGTCATCTGATCATTGCCTACACCAGCACCCTCGTTAGCCGACGTTTATGAAAGAAATACATCCAAGGGTTTTCATAGTAGCAGAGGTACTTGAGCAGGCAACTGAAGTTTAATTTTCCTTCAGCATAGTATGGCTAATATATAGCTATTAATTCTTTTCTAAGCATACGGACATGAATAATCTTATTGTAAAGGCACTTGCCTGGGTTCAGATGGCAGGAGCACATCTCCTAGCTCTGCCACAGACTGATCTTGAACAGGCCTTGACCCAGCTCACTGGGCATATTTAGGGATGCATGCCCCATTGACATTACGTAGAGATAAGCACCTGAGTACTCCAGTGGTTCTGCTAGACTGAGAGTCCTCAAGAGAGCCTAAGCTTACAGAAGGCAATTGCTCTGTGCCTCAGTTCCTCATTTTGAAACAACAATACAAGCAGGTCCTGGTCTTTCAAGGGGCACCTTACCAGGCTGTTGAACAACCTTACCTTGACATCCTGCATCACAATGTCACAGAGATAGAGGAAAAGTGCTTCCGTGCCCTACTCTGCTCCGGCTTCTCTTCCTGCAGGTCACTGTCTGCAGGTTTTCCAAATGTGAATGTATGTAGCCTGTTCATTCAGCCAGTCCATGGATCCTATGTTGTGGATGGCTTTGCTTTGAGGTATCTCAAAATTCCCTGTCGCTCTGTGTAGCAGAGCTTTCTAGTCTGAGCTTTCTCTCATTCTCTCATCATCTGGGTGGGCTCTGCCTCTTCCTACATAGCCAGTGCCCTGCACACCCCATTAGTTTGGACCCTGAGGTCTGTTGCTTTGCTTTTCTCACACTATGTCACTTTCTACAGAAAGAGAAAGGCCTGGAAAGCCTTCCTGAGGGATAATTCCACCACTGCAGAATGAGATCTAGAATTGATGACTATTACCAAATACTGGGAAAACCCATTGGTGCAGTGATGAAGCTAGATGTGGGCCCTGTTTTAACACGGGTCCTGAGGAATGGGTAATAAATTAATACTAAGAAATACAGAGGAACCCAAGCAGGAGGGAGTGACACAAGACAATTGCAACGACTGCATCTTTGACTCTACCATGCTTGTTGGATGATTGTCCTTTCAGCCTTGCTCTCTTCACACAGTTTTCCTTTTGTCTAGTGTACAGCCCCTTGCATCTCACAGTTATTACCTATGGATGCTCAGGGGATTTGTGCAAGTGAGGAGCTTAACTGTCCCAGGTGTAGTCAATTTTGTGGGAAATACTGATGTGGTGAGCAGCATTTGCAGCTAATGAAAATGCTACCCTTTAACATAATTTTTGCTATTTACTAATATTTAACCGCACTATTTTAACTGCACTTTCCATGTTCCGTGGGGATTTGAACTCTGTTAATTTCCCACTGGCTCTCTTGATGCCATTTAGCATTTTGAAATGACCATGAAATTAAAAAACCTTAGTCATTTTACTTCTCTGGGAATTAATGCTAGCAGTAACAGGAAAAAAAGAGCTGCAGGGAAAAATATGACAAAATTCAGCCCATTTCCCCTTCTATTCCCCCAAGAAGGCAATTATGTTATAGTGCTGACTGACCCAGTGGAGCACAGAAAGTGCTCTGAGCACAGGCTGTGTTTGCTCTGCCAGGAGGAGGATGCACAGAGCTGCATTTCCCTTACAAACAACACTGTTGTCCTGTGAGGCTGGGCAGTGAGTTAGTGCTAAATAGCATTTTCTTGGCCTCAAAATGAGTCAGTAGCTGTCAAAATCGGTAGGCTGATCTTTTACCCCCCACTCTGGGCACTGGCCACTGAAATGAAGCTACTAACCTTGTGCAAATCCAGACACTTAACCACTGGCAGGATGAGATCTAGACCCCAAGTGTGCTGTTTCCCGGGTTCCTGCTCTGCTTACCAGATCCCCTGTAAGACAGAAGTGCCCTTTAAAAAGGATGAAAAAGAGAGTGGGAACGTGAGACTTCTGTTTGGAATAAGGCAGAGTGTATTTCCAGCATCCTCACATCATCATAGCAATCCAAACACAGAAATAACATCACTATGCGAATTTGCAAGAAAAATTGCTCAGCTATTTAGCAATAAAATCTCCAGTTTTATTGCTAAATCAGCCTCCAACAGTCACTCTGAAAACAGTGTAAACATTCAACACAAGATTGTTCAACAAGGACAATCAAAATGTATCAGTTATTTTTTTAACTGAAAGGGAAGGCTCACATCCTTTCACTGAATGCATGTCTGCACAGATCACTGTCAGCTCCTATTCACTGGATACTTTTAACTGTTTGCATTAATTCCTGTCATTTGGGTCTTACTTGCCTAGCCATTGTGATAGCTTTGTTCTACATGCTTTGATTTAACTGAGTTCTGCATCTTTCTTGGAAGTACAGGACACATTATTTTCTGGTCCTCTATTGTACACCCAGCATCCTATACCTTCCCCTACACACAGCCCTCCCTGGCAGCCCGCCTCTCATTCACTCTTCACAAAAGGGTAACCAGAAGAGTTACTGCCCTGGCTCCACCACTGGATCACTTGTCAATCCTGTGCATATCATATAACCTCTCCTTGCCCTTAGAAGCCATGAAGCTGCATCAGTCCTGGTAGGATGAGCCTAGCAGCAAGGATTTGCTCTTCTACATTTGCTTTCCCCACTTGTAAACTGAGTATCACAATACTTGCCTAGATCAAAGGGGTTACAGGGAAAATTAAATAATTACTGTATGTAAAGCACTTTGAAAGATGAAAGGTGCTATATAAGTACAAAGTATTAACCAAAAAACCCCATCCAAAACCACAAATCCCCCCACAAACAGAGACTGACTACTGATGTAAGTCTCCGGTTTATCCTGTTAGAAATGCATGAAATCAAAATAATTGCCACTAACAAGTGAAGAATTAGGTTATGCCAAGCACTAAAACAACTAGGCAGGGGACCAAGAGCCTTGCCTCCTCCTGTGGCTGAGTTAGAGCACCTGTATGAACAAGAAAGAGCTGAAAGTGTGCCCACAACAGGTATTTGGAAGGGAAGGCACTTCCTGCATCACTGGATCATCTCAAGCAACCATGTCAAATGGTGTAATTCAAAAATTGATAGCACAGTGTCTTACAGCAAGCTCTGTTTCTTGCTATTCCCCAGCCTCGCTGCTCCCATGGTTAGAAACCTTCCTCTGGCTTCCAGGCTAAATGTATTCATGGCCATTTGTATCCATTTGTCCTTGTGCCAACATTGTTTTAAGTTTAACACAAGGTATTTATAGGCCAATCATGTCCTCTCTAACCTTTAATGTTGTTAGGCTGAACAAGGCAACCCCTTTCAGTTTCCTGTTGTAAGTAGGGTCTCCAGCCCTCCACCAAGCACCCTACCAACACTTAGCTACTCTTGTTCCAGTCGTAATTCATCTTTCTCGAATACAGAAATAAAGCTGTATGCAGCCCCTCATGAGCTCCACCAGTACTTGTTCTCCATCATTAATACCTTTCAGCCCGGTGATGGAAATACTTGGTACAGCCTGGATCACATTTGCCTTTTTCCATGTCCATGCTATGCTGCCATTTCATAGTAATCCTTTGACCAGCCAGGGCGCTTGAGACTTTTTATTTTCCCAGAGAAACTCTGACACTTCTGCCTTACGTGCCAAACCTTACATTTGGCACAATTGAATTTCATCCTATTCCCATTGTTCCCACCCTCAAGGTCACGCAGTTCTTCCTGTTTGATAGGCTGGGCCTCTTTTGTATTGACAAGCACTTGCATGTCTGTGTCATCAGGAAATTTCACGATGCACTCCTCCCTCCTTTGTGTGACAGGCAAATATTAACTAAAAGCAGTCCCCAAGCAGCCCTCCGACATTTCCACTAGCAACTGCACTCCAGATCTGCTTCCAGCACATCTTGCTTTCATCTCCCCTCCTGCTATGTCTCACCTATCTTGAGGCATGGTTGAGGTTCTTCCAGAAGGAAAGATGATGCAAGTCTGTAAGGCTTGCCGGACATAGCCAGTGCTTTAAAAGTGGTTGCGTTCCCTTGGGGACATTGCAAAAGAGAGTCAGAGAAGTTGCGAAGCACTGACATTTCATAACAATGCTAAGCCGAAAAAATATAATACTCAGGGTAACTTTGGATGGGAAGGAATATTCTTCAACATCTGGTGGAGCACATGCAATAATTCTGGCAGTGCAGAAAGCCCTGTGTCCTCAAGAACCCTTTCACATAAAAGGTCTGAGAAAACAGAGTACACAAAGCCATGCTGTTATTGCTGATCAGAGGGAAACCAAGGCCAAGGAGAGGTGGAGTGCAGAGACAAGGGCTGGGTGGCTGTTTCAGGGGAGAGGTGGGCAGATGTCAAGAGTTCCAAATCTGCTGTCACTCAGCTCTGACCTGAGCCTCAGGCCTCTGTTTTGCCTCAGATAAAGAGCAGGCAGCTTTGGTCTTTTACAGAGATGAGTTATAGATGGTTTACATCAATGCAACAATGCAGAAAGAAAAGGAATACTGGTTTCTGGGATTAACCAGTTCCCTGTGAGGCTGAAGATTATGGCCCTGCATCTGGTCCCCCCTATACTTGCTGAGGCAAACTCAGGAGGAGGCTGGAAGAAATTAACCCCAATATACTCAGATCTCCTGTCTCCAGGGAAAACCATGGGGTCCATTTTCAACACAGCCAAGAGGTAGGGGCAAATCTTGGCCACACAACACTGAGGTTAGGAACAAACTTTGACTGGGCTGGAGACAGCTCCAGTGCTCGGGTGCTTCAGGGCTTCAGAGGTGACTCTGAGGAAAGCCACCACTTATGGTGGAGCCTGGTTGGAGAAAAGTCACAACCACTTGTATTTGGAAGACTGGGAGATCTTCGGCAAATTCCAGCTGGTGCCTTCCAGAAGACCCAAATGTGGGCTTTGAGCAACTGTGCCTATGAGTACATCAGACCCTGAAGTATGGTTGGAGCAGTGAATAACACAGTGAAACTACCCAGGTGCCAGCATGACACCTTGAGCCAGCTGCAGGAACAAAGGCCTGGGTGTCTGTAACTGCCAGAAAGTCTGAGAAATTATATACATATGCATATGCACCATCAAGTTTGTCCTGGATCTTCCGATAGAGCACCTTATTAGAGCTGCCAGCAGCATTACACCAACTTAGAAGCACTTTTTTTCATGTGCTTCTTGAAAAAAGGGCTTTTCTAGTTCCATTACAAAGCATCAACTGCATGGGACAAGCTGAGCATGTTTGGCACCCATTGCTGTGAGGGAGACCTCCTTGACTCTGGTGCCAACTGATCCCTCCATCCCAGCTGTGAGTCCCACTCATGCAGTCAGAGCTTGGGAGTCAGAGCTGAGTGAAGCCAGAGCTTAGACTTTAAGTATCATCTCTCTACCTGGAAGAATTTCTTGCAGCCCATCCTGCCTCTTTCTGTGGGCTCCTAACTCTGTGTTTGGGGTGTGTGAAAGAAATGGAGAGCTGAACAGTGAGAGGCATGTCTTGCTTTTCTTTTTCATCCCATCCTCAGTTTGTACAAAGACAGCCTGATTCCTATGCCCAAAGCCCTTAGCTGGGCTTCCTCTGCTTGCTTACCCTTCTTGGGCTGCAAGCACCAGTGAGGGGCTGCCTGCTGGGATGGGGAAGAGGCACCTGAACTTTCTCCAAGGTGAAATGGAGATCAGCAGCCCATGAGGGCGATGCTGCTGCCAGCTGTATTGGCCATGCCCCAGGTGGAGCTGCCTTTGACAAAGAACCTCAGAGGGGTTGGTGAGTTTTTCCCTGGAAGGACAGTTTTGGTCTAATTCAGCTTCTTTGCCTGCTGAGCCAGAGACACGGGCACAGGCACTCCCTTTGGTAGGCAGCATGTGCTGTTGGGACCCCTGAGCATTGCCTTCACTTGGAAATAGTGAGACCAGAGCCTTTAAATGCAAAGAAATTGTGTTATGAGGTCAGTGAAATTATTATTAACAGGACTGATTTGTATCAGGTTGTGAGTGATGGATGTGGCTGCAGCAATGCTGCTGCAGAAGCTTCTTTCTTCCTCTTGTGGGGTCAAGCTCCTTTATTTTATCCCTCTCATTAGTGAAAAGTGAGAGCAGGATCATTTGCCTTTTCCTTTGCTGCCCACAGTGTCTGTGTCCTGGCAGGTTTCCCGGCACTCCTGCATACTGTCTAAGGTGGCAGCTTGAGCCCTGCATGTGTGCGTGTGCATGTGTGAGTATGTATGCATTCCCGTGAGCACATGTATGGAACAGGCCTAATTGTTATCCTCAAAAAGAACATGAGTAAGAGGATTTGCCTCTGCTTAACCAAGTAATAATTGACACCTAGTGAGAAGGTCTAACGGCCATAGCATCTCATTAACATATTTTGACGGACAATAGCCTCTTCAAAGATACTTTGAAGAAGGAGGACCAGCCTTGGAAAGGACACAGAATGTTCGTAAACTAGTCATCCCTCATTTTCAAACTCCTTAACTCTGCTCAGTGAGATGCAAAGGGCTCCAGGCTGGTATAAAATACTTGCCAGAGCACGGCAGCGTGTGCACCAAGCTGCAGCAGTTAGCTCTACTTTCCTGTAGTATCACAGCTTCTCGCCTCTTTCTGCTCCATCCCAATTTTGAGGGACTGTCAGTTGTAGCTTGTAAGGACTCTCTCCAGGCCTCAGGCAGAAACATAATAAAATATGACTTCCACATTCCATGCCAAGGAACCTGCCCTAGGAGTAGAAAGCAAGACAAAAGCAGTCAGATCATGATAGACAGCTTAACTACTGGGAAGTTTTCTATAGGAGACCCCAGTAAATTCCGGGCCACCATCTGGATTCAGGGAACAACAGCTGAAGGTGAGGAGCTCCAGGTACAGGGCACCTAAGTATGCTTTAGCAAAAGCACAGATTTAGCAAACACTGTAAAACAGTTACTGTGGACACATTGCAAGATATGATTTATTTCTAAAATAAATCTAAGTAAATAAATCTGAAAGAAAACCTGATTTCTTTTGTATGCACAGATTAACCTCATGGTTAGATGTCATGGCTAGAGGGAAAATGCAAATGCACAGCCTTTGAGTGTGGAGTAATCTGACATAAACCAACTCTGATTCTTCCCACATCTCTCACCCCATGCAACTAAATTGAAGAACTTTACACCTTATCCCTAGTATTGCCAAAAGGGCACATGGAACACACACGAAGAATAATGTAGGTTAGATGGTTCCTCTGGACATCAGCTGGCCCAAACCAGAGCTCACAGCAGAGCCTACAGGAACACAAAAGGATGTGAACTGGCCTCAAATGTGTGTGGAAAACAAGCCTCACCTCCAGATGACCTGAACATAAAAAATGGCTGTGTCAGAAGCCAGCCTGAATTGCGTGTGTCATACCCATTTCTAATTTGCCTTGTCTTTCATGTAATTGCACTTTCAAAAGCTAGATGTTATTGTAACCCATTGTCAGTGGGCATGAGTCTCTAGAAATCACAGCGGCTGAATTCAAAACTCTGCTTTCAGGGAGAATCTTGTCATTTAATTTAAAGGGGAACCCACTGTTTAGCAGAGCACTGGTGTGCCGAGTGTGGCTACTCAAGTGTGTATTGGTGCTGCTCTTTGGTCCATGGTTTGCTGTGGGGTGAAGGGAGCAGGGAAGAAGGAGTGAGGGTGAGGCAGTTTTGGCTTCTCCATCGCCCAGACTGACTTAGCAAGTGGGTGAGCCTTTGACTGGCTGCAGCACATTTGTCTCCCTCTTGGCCCCAGCCATGGTGCTGGGGGTGGTATGTCTGAGGGGATCCTTTGGCAAGCAGTCTTTTGTGGAGTGGCTGCTTGGGCAAAGGGAGCCAAATGCCCCACAGTCTTTGGGACAAGGCTGCAAGCCCTATCCAAGGCTTTGCTCCGTACTAATTTTGCTGCTCTGTATTTGTGAGCTGCAACCCTGTGATTGGCACTTGGGTGGACTGCCAGTGCCCTGAAGAAATATCTGTATAAATGTGATTATGTGTGAGTGTGCTCTGTGTGCCTCTGTGGGTTCAATTGCACCAAACACACTTTATTTCCAGTGTAAAAATCGCAATGAAGAAAAACCTGAGTTTTCTGGAGTCCCATGCAATGCTGTGTGTCCTTGCGGGTAGGAGAAGGCATAGGAAAGACTGTGTCATTGCAAAGCTGCAGCCCAGATCTTGCCATTTCTATGTCTGACGTTGTGTGTACTGTTTGACTTGTTGTCATCGTCACCCGTTCTGCGCTGCCTTTTGGCAAAGGGAGGAACAAGAGCAGGCAATGTTTTACAGAAGACAGTATCTGGCTATGGAAAAGCTGTGCAACATGACTCATTTTGTGTAAAGGACAAGAAATTACAACTGCGTGCCACATGAGTGATGGTAGCTGGGCTTGAATCAAAAAACATCCTCATCCAGGAAGGGTATTCAAGCATGTGCTTAATTTAAGAACATACTTAATCGGGGCCTTTGGGCATAAAAGGGTAATGATTATTCTTGTGTTGCTCAGAAAATCCAAGTGACGTCTGGAAGATGTATTACTTGAGAAAAAATTAGTGTTATTTCGGTGTCCTCGTTTAATCTTTCAATTTCTAAAAAAGTAATTCTTTTAATTTGTCATTGCTTGCCAGTGCTGTGAATTCCTTCACAGCTGCTTTACACTTGATTGTTAATGCCAAGTGGAATCAGCAAATACGATCTGGTTCAGATAATAATTATGGAAGATCAATCCTGCATCTGCCTCTTTTTTCTGTCCCCATTAAACTTCCCAGCATGTAAGATGTGAAGTTTGACTTTGCAGAGAGAGATAGCCACAGTCAAAGAACCTTATTCCCTCTTGTACACATTGTTTAATCATTTCAAAGCAACAACATCCATGCTCCAATTTTTTCAATGTATTTGGCCCGTATTTTTTCCTCTATGTGTTCCTGCAGAGATTAGACATAGTGTATATAGAATCATAGAATAGTTAGGGTTGGAAAGGACCTTAAGATCATTCAGCTCCAGCCCCCTGCCATGGGCAGGGACACCTCCAAATAAACCATGTCACCCAAGGCTATGTCCAACCCGGCCTTGAACACCGCCAGGGATGGAGTATTCACCACTTCCCTGGGCAACCCATTCCAGTGCCTCACAACCCTTACAGTAAAGAATTTCTTCCTCATATCCAATCTAAACTT